>RJWT010013150.1:0-21956 GCA_004365215.1 Cuniculus paca | reverse complement strand
CTTAATTTTATTGTGGTCAAAAAGATACTCTGAGCTATTTCAATCTTGAAATTTATAAATTTCTAAAGGAACCAACACATAATCTATTTTGAAAAATACTCTGCATGAAATTCAGAGAATGTGAATGCTACTTTGCTTGCAGGTTCTATATATGTCAAGTTTATTCACTGCTTTATTAAGAGCTTCTCAATCTTTACTAATGATTTTATTTCTTTTAAGCTCTTGAGTATGTTAGTATTTCTTACTAGAGTGGTGGATTTGTTTTGTATCTGCTTATGCTTGAATCATATACTTTGAAGTTGTATTATTTGTAACATATAGACCTAAGATTGGGAGCACAGTTGAATCAATCCTTTTATCATCAAGAACATCTGTCTTTATTTCAAAGTAGCATAACCTGGTAGTTCATCTGATTAGTGTTGATATAGTATGTACATTATAGCATAGTCATCCATCCTTCCTTCTATATAAGTATTTTTCCTACAAGTGGTTTATGAGAGGGATTCGTTTATCATTTCAGTCTGAAAAACTCAAGTCTTTTACTTTGGTGTGCTTAGTCTATCTACATGAAATGTAACTGGATTTAAGCTATCATACTACTCTGTTCTGCTTTCAATTTGACCTATCATTCTACGGCCCCTTTTATTCCTTTATTATCTCTTTTTGAACAATCAAATGGTTTTTATACTACTTTTCTCTTTTAACTGATTAGATACACTGAGTACAATCCAATGAAAATTATTACTTTCACTACTCCCACCAATAATCCTAGGACTTTAAAATATTTTATCTTCATAAGTCCTCTTCTGCCTTTTGTATGACTGTCATACACTCTGGTGCTACATACACTATAAACTCTGGAAACATGTTACTGTTTTGAATTGTCATGGTTCACTGACATTTCACATGCAGATTCACCCATGTTGCTCATCCTTCCTTCCTGCATATTCATCAGGACAACTTCCTGTCTTCCCGAGGTATCTCCCTGCATCTCAGCTACATTACTTGGTAATGTAGGTCTACTACTGGCAAATTCTCTCATTTTTTTATTTGTTTGCTTTTTGTTGCTGTTTTGTATGAATATCTCTATTTCTCTTTCTCTTTTAAAGGAAAATTTGACTGGGAATAGCATTCTAGACAGGAAGATTTTTTTTTCAGTACTTTAAAGATGGCCATTTCATTGCCTACCCCAACCCCATCACTTCCCTTCAGTGTCACAGTCAGTCTAACTGCTGCTCCTTTAAAAGTAATGTGACTCCCTTGGCACTCCTTTCAGATTCTCTCTGTTCTAAGTTTCTGTAGCCTCACACTGATGTGCACAGACACGTATCCTTTGTATTCATTCTGTCTAGTGATGAATGGTAGGAATGGATTTTAAGCTTTTTTGAATTTGTAAATATCTGTCTTTCATCATTTTGTAAAATTTTTAGTACTGTCTCTTCAAACATTGCTTCTACCCTATTCTTTCTTTTGTTTCTGGAACTCCAATTCTACATGAATTAGGCCTTTAAACATGCCTTGCATATCTTTAATATTCTTATCTATTTCATTTTCTGTTCTTTTCTCTCTTTGCTTTGATCTGAGGCTATCTACTGATTTCCCTTCCTATATATTATTTTAGCTTGTGCTTTACCTAACCCTCAAGTTCCAACTTCAAATACTGTACTTTCTGTCTAGAATGCCCATTCAACTCTTTATAATAAATATGAATTATTCTGAGATCTATTTTCCCATCTTTTACTGAACATACTATTCATGGTTATTTTAAAGTATTTGATAATTACCTCTAGTACCCAGCTTCTCTGACAGGTCTTCTTCTGTCACCTTACTTAGGAGTCAGACATCTTGCCTTATAGCAAGTCTAATAATTTTTTGCTGTGTACTTGACATGGCAAAGTCTTTGTATATTGTTATCTTATATCTTCAGAGAAGACAATGGGCTCTCTTTATTCTGTACTGGACAGGAGGGAAGGGGGTTCATCACCCAACACAAGGCTGAGCTGGGCTGGGGCTGGGTTGCCATTTTTTGTAGGCCTCAACCAACGTCTGGTTTGCCCCTCACTATATCATAATCCTCCATGGAGCTGAATGAGAGATCTTTGTCTCCTTAGCATTATATTCAGTTTTTTCCTAGAGAAGTTTCCATTTTAGCTCTTGGACGGACCCCCATCCCACTCAGCTTCAGACCTTGGCATGTGTCTTGGGAATGAAACTAACCACCTGCCTGGGATTCCTCTAGTCCTGTTTGATTAGCTGATTGATTGATTGAGCCATATTGGGGACTGAACCTAGAGGCCTCTGCACTGAGCTACATTCCCCACCTTTTTTTGTATTTTTTATTGTGAGAGAGTCTCACAACTCTAGTCTGGGCTCCAACTTGCTTCAGCTTCCCAGACTGCTGGGACTACATGCATGCACCAAAACACCCAGCTCCATGTGTTTTCTAGTTTAGTTCCAGAAATCTCTTCTGGCTTGTCTGTCTCCCAGAAGTAACTTCCTGTCCAGGGCCAAGCCCAAATTCTCATGTGCCAGAATTCCTTTCTGCCCAATGCAACATAGTTAACAGCCGATCCAGCTAACAAGCAGCTGTCAGCAGAGTGTTCCCTGCGGACTGTCCTCTCTTGCCTGTTCTGTTTTCAGGCTTCTGTTTCCAGTAGGTTTGTAGTTCTTAAGCCCACTTAGCTCTGCACAGCTGACTTTCTGCCTTCCAAAAACTTCTACCCTATCATTTCAGTCCCTCTCCAGCTGTAGATTTCACCATTTGTATGTCTGAGATCCCATCTCGTTCCACCCTGTCTGTAATTTGTTACTCCAGTATGACCAGAAATCTCTGCTAACTTCTCTCCCAGACCCAGGGGCAGCCCTGAGCTGTGGTTCACATCTCCAGAATCAGCCCTCACGGGAGACAAAGTGGCTGATAACCTTCAGTACACTTCTAAAGAATCCTGTATCTCTGGAAATTCAGTTAGACTACTCCTCATTGCTTCCACTGTATGCCAAAGCCTTTAGGAATATGATTTTAATAACATGCCTGGTCCTTTGTAGCTGTTGTCAGCATCTCAGATAAATTACATATTATATTTTGCATTGCTAATTACTTTTAATGAGTTTCTAAATATGTGGAAGATGCTTTTGTAGTCTTAATATTTCCCAAAGCACACTTAGCATATGCTTTTTGAAATAAAAGCTCAGGATAAGTTACTTCTTACCTCTTCATAAAACTTCACCTGAGGTACGGCTTCATTAATTTCATTCAAACAAAAATCTTTAAATAGCAAGAAACCTAAAGGAAAAGAATAAAAGAATTCAGGATGGGCAATAAATAGAAATTTTATCCCATAGGGTATCTTCAAAATCAATGAGTTCATACCTCAACCTCTTCCACCCCTGACAGATATAGATATAGAAATAGATACAGATATAGATATATATATGAAACAAAAACCAGAATTTCAAGAGGCCAATGAAACCTAATGGCTCTGGGCAAGAGAGCACCATACCCTGGCTCCCAGCTTAGGCTCCCTTCTATGCTCAGAAGGCTGTGTTTTGAAAATGTGCCATCAGCAGCACTTGCTCATGGTCACCACCACCTGGAGCCCCTGGTCACTGTAGTAAATGACAACCAAAGAAAAATGACCAAAGGAGAAAAGAAGACTGGGGATGCAGAAGGGCTGGTGAGTGGTGCCATGAGCTGACAAACATAGGGCCTGAGGAAGCAGGGCTGAGCTCCCGAAGCAGAGAGAAGAATGTTCATGACCATTCTAGATCCTTCTCTTGCCCCTCATTACCTAACATCCCACCAAATGCCTCAGCCAGGGCAGACTGCCCACTCCCATGTCCTTCTTTGCTCTTTCATGACACCATGCCTTACCTGGAGACAATACCCTGCCTCTAGAAAACCAACTCCACCTCTCAAGCTTGAAGACTCCTAACTCAGCCCTCACAATGGAATCCAACTTTACCTTTCCCTGTAAAGTTGACTTGAATGAGATTGCACAATCCATGGTACACATGAGGTCAATAAACATTTATTGAATGAATATTTGGTCCCACAGTTCCTCCAGTATCCCTGTCTAAATATTCATCACTCTTTAATTATCTGGTTAAGTTTCCCACCCTTTGTAAGCCTAGTGTCCAACAAAATGTCCCACATGTTGGGCCTAAATGAATGAATGAACAGAACAAGTTAATACCAGGATCCTGGTAGTCAGACAAAAACTGCAAAATTCTAACAAGTCTAGGCAACTAAAGGACTGTTAATAGAAACAGAAGCCACAGAAGGGAACTGAAGTCACAAAAAGTCTAAAATGTAGGAAGAAAGTGTATGAGAATTCTCCAGGTGCAGTCTGAGAAAAAGAAAGCACCTGTAACAAGATTTTCATTAACATTAGCATGGGGATCCTCAATTTGAACTTGTGCGTTACTGTGCAATGAATTCCCCTCCACAGTTCTGGAACATGACCTTCGTGAATGGTCAGTGTGCGTTCATCAGAACTGAAGAAGAGTTCAGAAGTTTGGTGAAATTGGCAAGGCCGGCCTGCTCTTGGCGTAGGGGCAGCATGGGATACATGGTGTATAGTGCTGCAGTGATCTGACAGAGGAAGGGAGCAAGAAACAGGAGGAGCAGAGGACACGGAGGCTCCCAATTTACATCTCAGTGTTTTGCTTGTGTGTTCATATATTTGGTACTGGGGATGGAACTCAGGGCCTTCCCACTGAGCTATATCCACAGCTTCCACTTCCCTTTTTAAAAATCTTGAGTCAGAGTCTCACTAAGTCACAAATTTTCCCAGGTTGCATTCAAACTTGTGATCCTCCTGCCTCAGTCTCCCAGTGTTGGGATTACAGGGGTAGGCGGCCACACCCAGCTAATATTTTGGTTGTCTTTTCATCTTCTTTCATTTCAAAGTAATTCCTCATTTCCTTTGTCATTTCTTTTTTGACGCATGAGTCATTCAAAAGTGAGTAGTTTAACTGCTGAATATTTGGGATATTCTTCAGATACTGACTTCTGTTTAACTCTGTTACAGTCAAGGAACATACTCAGTATGATGTCAAAACTTTTAAATGTACTGAAGTTTGATTTCAGACCCACATTGTTCCACTCTTGAAAGGTGCAAGTTTCCTTGAATGGTAAGAAGTAATTAATTAACCCTTACCCACCCTCTGGGCTCTTACTAGATGTCTGACTACTCATTCCCCTGTCACCCCGCTGAGAAGTACTGAAATCTCCATCTGTGATGGGGGCTGTGTTCACCTTCCTTCCAATGTTGCTGGGTTTTGCTTCATATATTTCTTTTTCTATCTTTGGAAGAGAAAACTAAAGTGAAAATTTGGACTTAGGTATTTTCATCATAGCTGAGATGTTCTTGAAACATCTAAATGACGGAGTAAAAGAATAGCACGAGGGACCCTTTGCTTTTGACTGCACTTGGAATGACACTGGGATGCTTGCCACAGCCCACTGTGTCCTCTGGGATCTAGTGATGACGCTTTCTCCAGCCTCAGCCCACAGCTCTCTCCCCAGGCTCATCACTTCCTCTGGGTCACACTCTAGTTCCTCTAACGCCAAGCGCTTTGCCTTCTCTGAGTTTCTTACCCACTATGCCCTCATTTCTAACACATTCCTGTCCTGGACCTGCTGGGCTTGCCCAGCTCTGCTTAATCCTCCTTTCTTTAATGAGATCTTTCTGAATCTTATGTGCTCTCTCTCTCTTACTCTGTCATCTCTCAATTACACACACACACACACACACACACACACACACACACACACACACACAAATACTCTTTGTTTACAACACTTACACCACCAAAACTCATCACTACCACATGTTTACTTTTCTGTCTACCTCCCCACCACAATGTTGGCTGCAAATAAAGGGCCATGATGTTTTATGCAGCACCACATCTGCAGCAACCAGAGCAACCATAGCCTGTGACATAAGGAGAGAACAAAGGATGGAAGGAAGAAGGGAGCAAGGAAGAGGGAGGAGACAAGGGGGATCAGGGAAGGAGGGGGTTGGATAAGTGAATAAATGATCATTCAACTCAGAATGTTTTCATCTACTTGTTTAACACAATTTTCATCATTGAGGTGTAGAGTAAGCCAAAAAATTATTTTAATATACTACAGGAAAACAAAACCACATTTTCATCACATCGGTACATAAACTGAAGCTTTACTTTCCACGAGTCATTTAAATGAAACTCTTTAAATGGAGCAAAAAGGAAGATATTTTACCCTTTGAATAAGTCCTAGATCATTGTGTTCCAGGCTGAAAGCAATTTACCTTTATCAACCTTGAATTATATAAAGAGCAAATTAGAGCAAAAACTAAAGGGTAAAAACAAGGGAATACAGTAATACGTTGGTTCATGAACACTTCTGTTTGCAAACAATTCAGTTTGCAAACAAGTGTTCAGTTTAATTTTGTTTCCCTTCAAAAACTCCACATCAGGTGGCAAACACAACCATGGCCATCTTCTCCACACAAACACAATCACAGCCGTGTTCCCCAAAATCATGAAATAAATTTGAGTTCATAAACCAAGGTACCACTGTACTTCATCTGACAAGTTCACTTCATCATTACGATTCTCCAGATTTTAAAAAATAAGAATAGTGACTCAGTACCTGCTTACTAACTGTGGAATGGCTTTGTCTTGTTTCTATATCTGAAAATTTCCTGGCTGTATATGACACTTGGGAATGGCAAACTATCTCAATTTGCTACTATAGTATTTTATGAAAATCAGTACAAAGAATTATACTGCTTTTAAAAAATATTATGTGCTAAGAGCTTTTGAAAGCTTTAAATGTATGTAGTTTCTATAAGAAATTCTAAATTTTGACCTCCTTTAAAAAAATTAGAAAGTGGGGCCAGAGATGTAGGTCAGTGGTACAACACCAGCCTGACAAGCATGAGGTCCTGAGTTCAATTCCCAATATGAAAAAAAAATTAGAAAGTAGGAAAGAGAAATATATTTTGCAACAAATAATACCTATCCTCAGTTTCGCCCAGGAGAGTAAAACACTGAAAAGATGAATTGTATAACTACTAAAATTGCCTACCAATACTGGTTGATTCTATAAAACATTTATTGAGTGTCTACTAAGAGCCACTGGACTGTGCACCATAGATGAAATGGACAAGACAGAGGGTGCTTTTCAGCCCAGAGAAATACAGAGCAGTGTAAGAGACACACAGCAAATATCACTTATGGTAAAGGCATCAAGGAATTAAATATGATGCTGAGCTAGATGGTAATAAGCGGAAGATGTGTATTTCAGATAGAAGAACCAATAAGACCTTTCTGGGCTGTGAGATGAAAAAATTAAAATGTGTTACGTTAAGAAAGGCTATGACAGCAATACATGCACACTCATATTTATAGCAGCGCAATTCACAATAGCTAAGCTGTGGAAATAGCCTACCTTCCTGTCAACAGCATGGATAAAGAAAATGTGAATATTATTCAGTCATAAAGAAAAACAAGATCCTGTCATTTGCAGGAAAATGAAAGGAAACTACCATGTTAAATGAAACAAGCCAGACTTGGAAAGTTAAATATTGCATGTTTTCTCTTAAGGCAAACCTGAAATATAAATAAATAAAGGAATGAATGAATGATGACAGGAAACTATAAAGTAGGCTTTAAGGGATGGGGAAGGGAATGGAAGTGGTAGGGAAGAGGGGAGCAAAGGGATTAAAAATTATTGATATATGTTATACACACATACTGATTTCCCAAATGAACCTTGCTATTCTGTATTACTAACATGTACTAATAAGAAAGGAAGGGGGGGCGCCGGGGATCTAGCTCAGTGGCCTAAGCGCCTGCCTGGCAAGCGCAGGGTCGTGAGTTCAATCCCTGGTGCTGCAAAAAACAAACAAACAAACAAAAAAACAACAAAGGAAGGGGGAGGAAGAAGAGGGAAAAAGGGGGAGAAAAGGTGAGGGACTAGAATGTATAATCACACTCCTATTCAATATTGCACTGGAGGTCTTAGCCAGTGCAATAAGGTAAGAAAACGAAATAATGGTTATTCAAATTGAAAAGAAAGAATTAAAATTGATGCCATTCTCATACAGTCTCATTAGTTACATGGTAAATCCTATCAACTAGCTACTACAATATATACAAGTGTTAGCAAGGCACAGGATGTGATAAGACTCAGTGATATTCCTGTACATGCGCAATACACGATTTTAAGGTGGGATTTGAAAAACCAGTCCATTTGCAATAATGTCCAAGAAAAATTAATACCTTGAAATAAATAAGCAAGAGACAAGCAAGACCCACTCTGCTAAACACTACAAAATATCACTGGTCTAAGTAAATGGAAATACATAATTCATAGATTGGAAGACTCAGTATTGCTCATGTTAATTACTTCCAAATTAATCTGTGATTAATGCAATTGCTAGCATAACTCCAATAGCCTTTTTAAAAAAGAAACTGACAAGCTGGTTCTAAAACTTTTAGAAATACAATAAATAAATAAATACATAATCCAAAATATCCTGAGAAAGAAGAAAGTTTCATAACTTATACTATGGAATTTAAAGGTTCATTATACAGCTGTAGGAATCAATATATAGTGTGGTATCGGCATAAGACTAAACTAATGGAACAGAATATTGTGTCCAGAAATATACCCACATGTATATGGTCAATTTAAGTCTATTTTACAAATGATGTTAGAAAAACTAACCTTCAAATCGAAGAGAAAAATGAACCATTTCCTCTTACCTTAGAAAGAACTAAGACCTATCACCAAATAACCTATAAGGCTAAAATTATAATGTTTCTGGCATATGAATATGTATGTATGTATATAACATATCTTCACAGAAAATATTTTTGCAGATTTCTTAAGAGTATGGTAAATATGATAACACCACAGTGTAAAACTGCTTTTCAAAGATATTGTGAAGAGAACAGACTAGCCTACACTGGGATAGATTACAAAACCTAAATCCAAAAAAGTACCTTGTCTGTATATATTCAGGCAAGCAAGCAAGCAAGCAAACAAAACCACTGATAAACCAATTTTAGAAAGAAAGAAAAAAAACTGGGAAAAACTGCTGAACTCTTAAATTTGGACACTCTGCAAGGAATGAGCTGTGCAAGTCCTGCTCAGTAAGCACAGGAAAGAGCTCAGCATGTGGTCATCAGGTCACTGTCAACTATCCTATGCAGAGTGGGGTAGATCTCCAAGGTCACAAACACTGACCATCCAGTGTTGGCTCAGGAGGACCTATAAGGTTGCGGGCTTCTCCTGCCTCTGAATCAACCAGCAAACAAGCCACTGACTCTCCTAGGTAAGCGACTGGTCCTGACCACAGGTGAAATCAGACTTCAGTTTCATAGTGGAGGTGAGGAAGGTTGTGTCTGGGATCCAGGGGATCCCTTCGGGCATTGGTATTATCTTGTCCTGTGCTTAAAGCCAGTAGAAAACTACACCCCAATTCAGGCAGGACTGCTAATGGTCCCGACCCTTCAGGGATGAAGATGTCATCACTCTGCTGGTACAGAGCCACGATCCTTAGAGGTGCTTTCCGATAGCAAAGGGAACATGGAATGGGTTGTTGAAGGAAGGCAGTTATGAACACCAGCTACAACCAAGTGACCAGTTACAGAAAGGAGGACTGTGACTGTCACCAGTATTTCCTTCTTATTTTATGTGTGGATGTGAAGCAAACACCTTTGTTTTCTTCCCTCTTGTACCTTCTTAGCATGTAACACAAGCATGTAACAGTAACCTGACTTCATAGCATAGCATTAAGTACTGCTAACTTTACATCATAGCATTTAGTTAGGTTGCAGAATTATCAAGGATAATAGGAAACATCAGCCAAAGACCTTGTCTGTCCCTATGAGAAAAGGGCTAATGTGGTTTTGGTTGTATGAAGAACAGTTGTATCATGTTAGGCAGAAGGATGACCTTGTTATATTATCTTTATGCAGAGAGATTAATTATAACAGAGATATGGATGAATGCCAAGTTGACATGAGGTAGACTTGTAATGGTTAATTTTATTTATCAACTTGGAGAATGTTTGGGGGAGGAGATTAAGATTTAAATCTACAAACTTTGGACTGCCTTCCATAAGGTGGGTGGGTTGCATCTAATCAGTAGAATGCCACAGCAGAACTAAAAAACCAACTCTCCTACCTGAAGAATTCCCTAACAGTCTGCCTGCAGTTTTCACCTATCCCATCAATTCTCCTGGGTTATGGGCCCGCTGGCCTACAAAGACTTACATATACCAGTCTCCATTATCACAGGAGATTTAATACTCATATTAAAATCTCTTTATGCAAGCACATACACACCCCACTAATTCTATGTCTTTGAGCAACCCTCTGCAGACTTTCAACATGCTGGAGAATGTACCATTTCTTTAGAAAATGGTTGAAAGTTTCTTATCAAGATAAATATGCATTTAATGTAGAACTTAGCAACTCTTCTATTAGGTATTTATCTGAAACCATGTGAAATAAATCTATCAATAGTATTTTCACAACATGGAATGTTATTCAGCAATGAAACAAAATAACTCAGTGATACAGCCTGCAATGTAAGTGTGTTAGTAGGTTCTCCAAGAAATAAAATCAACAGGATATATAAGATGTGTATGATTGAAAGGTATGGTGTACATTTAAGATTTTTAAAAATTTATTATAGTAAAAGACACATTGCCATTTGTTCCCTAAAATACTTGCCCTTGCTCCACCTGCTTATCCCATTAACCTGCCACTCTGTGAAGCAGTTCTAAAAGTCCTCATTCATGAGTGTCTTTATTTACGCTGTCATGGCTACTTTGATGCCCTCAATTGATTCCAAACTTTTCCTTTCATGATCACTTTGACTTTGGGGAAGAGCCAGAAGTGGCATGGTGCCAGTTCAGTGAATAAGATGGGTGAGGACGCACTGTAATGTTTTTACAAGCCTGCCTTTTCACTGGCTAGCACCTGGCCACAGCACTCACTATATTTTTATCACACCTTGTAAAGACATTCACAAAAGACAGCTTTCAGAATTGTATCACAAAGTGGAAAGAATGAAGAGATGAATGTGTTTGAAGCAAGAAGAATTTTGAGGGGGATTATTGGCAATGTACGTTTTACTGCAATACATTTTTAAAAAATTTAAACATTGAATGTTTTAGTCACACCTTCTAGTTTTAATTTACTACATTTAAACTTGTTTTCCCCCTCTCAAAATCGAGTTTATAGCGAATCTTACAAGCATTGCTCTAGTTAATTATACCAGCATTTCTACTTTATTATGTGTGTTCAAGGATTTATGGTGCTCTTTAAAAAAATTTTTTTTTATTTTAAAGAGGATAAAACCAAAGAAGATAAAGCAGAATAAAATCAATCAAAACAAACCAGTGTAAGTGATACAGGACTTCAAAACAATACAAAGTCAACAATAGTTACCATAATGCCTCTTGTCTTCAAAATAGCTGTAGACACCTTTGGACATAGTAAAAATCAAACAGAACAGAATAGAACCAATAAAAACAAAACTATGAATGTAATAAAGGACTTCAAAACAAGACAACAGTAAATCCAAAATGTTACCATAGTATATCTTGCTATCTTTGAAATAGCTGCTCATGCCATCAGATATAACGAAATCAAAAGAGAACAAAACTGAACCCAACAAAACAATGAAAACGATACAGGACTTCAAAATGAGACAATAATCAAAAAATGGCTACCTCCCCTCAGAAGGAGACCCCCCTAGATGCCACACTGTGTACCACTATCCTCTGGACAGATGATCAGACCACTGGCGCTAGACCTGCAAGGTCGGTGAAACACCAAAGCACCACAAGCATCCAATTGCATTTTACTTTGATAGCTATCATTGCAGCCTGTGTTTCTCCAGATCAGCTGGTTGCTTATAGGGGTGGGATGGCGGGGGGTTGGCTCTTCTTGTTTGCCAGCCTGTGTGCCGGAAGGGGCTGGGGTCTGGTTGTCCCCGCCAGTGGCAGCCCACTCATGGCGCTGGTTTGCAGGGAGGGCTTGCTTCTTGGTGAGTCCTTGTTCTCTCTCCCTCCAGTTTGTGAATGGTGCTGACTCATGGGAAAAGGCTTGGGACTGGCCATACCCCCTGCCAGCAGCGGCCACGCATGGTTGATATAAGGTACTCTTAAGTTTTTTTCTAGGACCAAACATTCCAGTTTTTATGTGGTTAGGAAACTGTTAATTATAAAAGGAAGAAATATTTGGAAAACCAAGTTGATAGCAATCCTTTCTATTATCGGTCTCATAAAATTTTTAATTGTTCAAAGCTAGATTTTACTTTTTCCTAGTATAATAAAATAACCTCTTTCTCAGTAACTAAATTGAGCTGTTATTTTAATTTTTTCTTTGTTTTTATTAGTACATGTTTGCAGTACATGATTACATTCCTTGTGTGGAGTTGGCACAGGCACATAATACATCTTAGTTCTTTTTCATCCCCTTCCATTCTCTTCCCTCCCCCTTATTTGAGAAAGATCAATCTCTTCCCTACTTTCTATTATCTATCTTTTATTTCACTCTTTATTTATATTTTGGGTTTCCCATGTAAGAGAAACCATGTATTTAAGCTTATGTACTTGATTTATTTCACTTAACATTATGGTCTCAAGATGCATCCATTTTCCTACATACACCACAGTACTCACTATATTTTTATCACACCTTGTAAAGACACTCACAAAAGACAGCTTCCAGAATTGTATCACAAAGTGGCAACAATGAAGGGATAAATGTGTTTGAACAAGGGGAAGTGGATGTTTGCTAGGCTTTCCAGTGTGACTTTCCCTTTGTAAATAACAGGCAATTTGGGGGGTTAATTCTGGCAGCATATAAATATTCTGTTCATCATCAAACTTTACTCACTAGTTTTAGTACTCATTGATTTTCTTTTAAAAAAAAGAAAAAAGTAAAATTGATGATATGGAATATCAAAATAGAACATCAGGGGATTAACAGTGGTTAATGTGTTGTGTATTGTTTTCAAAGTAGTTGTTCAGATTACCAGACTTGTATGAAAAATGATCAAACAATGAAAGCTTGAACAGTTCTTTTAGTTGAACAGAGATTAGCAGTATAATTATCTATCATTATATATATCTTTTTCCTTCTTGTTCTCCTTTCCCCCATCCCAGTTGTTCTTTCCCTTTTTAGCTGTTTCCTCCCCTTTCACTTTCACAATATGTATTGTGCATTTTGGATTCCACTAACTCCTTCAGTTTTTTATACTAGGGAGACAACACGATGTTTACTTTTGTCAGTCTGAACCATTCTGAACCATTTCACCCATAAGCATGATCTCAAGTTGCATGCATTTACCTGCAAGAGCCTTGAGATTGTTCTTCTTTAGAGCTGAGTAGCTCTCCACTGCATAAAAATATGACATTTTTCTTTTCCATTTCATGGTTGATGGGCAATCTACCAGTGCTTTTTTCTGATTCCCTGTCACATGGAGCATTGTTTTCTCTCCTTTGACTGTCCATCTATGAATTTCCTTTCGAGTTAAATGTTTCTTGTATATAGCATTGTTAGGTTTGCCCACTGACAAGATGGTGACAAACAAAAGCTGCACAGTCATCACGGCTAACTGTTCTTCATCCCAGCAGACCCTGTGACTCCTTCATCCCACAATGCCTAGCCCATGTCTGCACATGCCAAGATTACCCAATCCCCTAATGCCATACCAAGCTAGTAGACTCCCTTGCTCTCATTCCCACCATGATGTATAAAAGCTTGCTCATTTCCTGTCGCCTTCAGAGAGCCAGCACAGCACCTTGTGTGGTGACTTTCTCTGTGCCCATATTAAACTTTCCCCTCTTTGTTTCTGTCTCTTACTTTCTGTGCCCGTGGTTAAGCCCCAAAAACTCAATCAAGTATATTAATGGATCTTATTTCTTGATCCACTCTGACTGGGTTTCTTTTTACTGGTGAATTGAGGCCAACTACATTAATTGTTATGACTGACATGCATTGGCTTGTCTCTGCCATGCTATTTTCCTACCATTGGCTCCCTACTTTTCCCCTCCATTCAATTGCCTGCCCCCTCTGCTGCTGTTCCTGGAACTGTGGTCATCTTTATCTCTCTCTAGAATATCTTTCAGTACTCTTTGTAGGGTTGGTTTTGTGGTCATGAATTCCTTCAGTTGTTCTTCGTCTTGGAAGTATCTTATTTCTCCATTAATTTTGAAAGACAGTTTTGTAGGGTACATCAATCTGGGTTGGAAGTTGTTTTCTTTTAAGACTTGAAATACTTCACTCCAAGCTCTTCTTACTTGATGGTTTGTATTGAGAAGTCTGCCATGATTCTGATGGGTTTTCCTTTATAGGTGATGTTTCTTTTCTCTAACAGCCTTTAATGTTCTGTTCTTATGCTGAATTTCTGGGATCTTGATTATCATGTCTTGATTATCTTTGGTTAAGGCTAGTTGGAGTTCTATATGCCTCATTCATCTGTATGTCAGGCCCTTTTCCCGTGCTTGGGAAGTTTTTTACTATTACTTCTATAAATAGTCTTTTTATATGTTATCTGTGTTGACTCCTGCTTTTTTGCCGACATCTATCAGTCTTAAGTTATTTTTCTTTGTGTAATCTTGCAACCATTGAATTGCTATTTTCTGGTTCCTTGTTATTTTTAAGAGAACTTTCCTTTCATGATTTCCAGCTAAAATTCTGTCTTCAAGGTCTGAAAGCCTATCTTCAGTTGTGTTCAAGTGGTTTTGCCAGTTTTCAATGGAGTTTTTGATTTCCTGGATAGCTCTTTGAATCTGTTTAATGCATTCTAATTCTTTCCTATATTGTTCATCAAGGTTCCCATCATTTTCCTATACTCCTTTAAAAAAAACTATGTCTTCTTTAGATAAGCTCAGCAATTCTTTCATTATGGTTGTCATTTCTTCTTGAGATATTATTTCTGATCTGATTTTTACAGCCTTGTGAAGTTGTTTCTTCGGCTGCTACCATTTCACAAATTTCAGGTGTGTGGTGCATTAAAAACTGGTGGTCAACTTATCACCAGCTGAACTGAATCAGCCTGGTGCTAAGTAGGGGGCCAACCTGAGGATTGTTTCCAGCATAAAAGGAGAACTGGAGAAGTAGTTAAAGTGTTGCTGGTTCTCTGTGGTGGTGTTGGTTCTTTTGTTGCCATTAGTTCTCCTGGGAGAGCTTGTGAACTTCTTTCCTGATATGAATTTGGCTGCTCTCATTGTCAAAGGAGCTTGAGACCTTATTGCTAAGAATGGCTGCAGACCACTTTGTGGGAGCTGTGTTTCTTGCTTTGAACGTCACTTCCTGGCTCTGGAGGGGAAGATGTGTGCTATTCAATCTCTAGCAGAAGCTTGTCATGCTGGCCTCCTGATACGAACTCGGCTGTTCTGCTCATCAGAGGAACTTGGGACCTCATTCTCACTGAGGATGGCTATGGTATTTTTCAGGGGACCCATGGTCTTTACTTTGAGAATTGCTTCCTGGCTCCAGTGCAGAAAACCTACTGGCACAGATCCTTCATTCTGCTGGCACAGACTTTCTAGTTTTCACTGCTGACGCTCGGGCCTTTCCAGCACAGATCCCTGAAGCAGACTTGTGCGAGCCATTGTCGTGGCCTCTAGGCCTCCAGTGGGACTCGTGGGAGGCATTGTTACGGCCCTAGGTTTTCAGCTAAACTCATGCAGGTTATCGCCATGGGATCCAGACCCTTGGCTGGATTTTTTAGGTCTTTAGTATGTGGACAGATATCCTGCAGTTTCTTTGTATTTGACTCCTTGGGTGATCATTATAAATAATACTATAAATTCTGTGTCCTGTATGTTTTCCTTGCAATCCCTAAGTACAACACCTAGTTTCTAAAGAATGGTATTTAGAAACCAAAATTTGGACACTCGAGTGCTCATTGCTATTAGTGTGTCACTGCTTCTAGGTCTTCTTCTTCTTTTGTGTGTGTGTGTGTGTGTGTGTGCGCGCGCGCGCGTGTGTGTCTTGAGACAGGGTCTCTCTATGCAGTTCAGGCTGGCCTTGAGCTCACTTTGTAGCCCAGGCTGGTCTTGAACTCACACCAATCCTCCTGCCTCAGCCTTCCAAGTGCTGGGATTACAAGCATGCGCCACCACACTTGGTTAGGTCTTCTTAATGAAATGTTAAGGAGGTATCCATGAGTTTATCTATGTGTACATTTATCTGTCTGTCTAAAGCAATGCATTCACGTTATTCCCCTTCCAATGCAGTGAACATTCTGCTGTCTTCCCCCATTTTAACACTCTTGTGCAAGCAGGCTTCTACCATCCTCCAAGTGTTGGCTCACTTGTGTACATCTTGTAAACATTCTAAGTAGTTCCAGAACTACAAACTGCTACACTGTGGAAAAGCAAACCTACTGGCTAGAGTTAATATTTGTTTCCAGTTTCTTTTCTAAGGTAAATTTACTTATAGTACTGTACACAATTTAATTTTGAATGAAATGTATTAACCCATATAACCCCCAACTCTGTTGAAAGAATATTTCCATCCCTGCAATGTTTCATGCTGATCAATTTATGCCCATAGAGAAAATGCTTTTCTGAATTTTTTAAAAACCATAGATCAATTCTGCCTATTCTGGAATTTCATACATATGTAATTATATACTGCTTTGCATCTTTATTTAAATTTATTTTTCACTTTTTTTGCAGTATCAGGGATTAAAGCCAGGGTTTTTTGCACTGAGTTGCCCAGGCTGAACTTGCACTTGTCATCTTCCTGCCTCAGCTTTGCCAAAGTGCTGCAACTGTAGGTGTCCACCATTATGCCAGCTGTGTTTAGCGTCTTCTGACCAATAAAATGTCATCCTTATGATGATGGTTAATTTTAGATGTCTGTTTGACTAGGTTAAGCAATATCCAGAAACCTGGTTGGACATTGTTTCGAGGTGTGTCTGTGATGGTGCTTTTGGAAAAGAGCAACATTTGAGTTAATAGACTGGGTAAGAACTCCCTCACCAGTGTACCATCTAGTCCATTGGGGGCCTGCAGGAATGAGACAAGGGGTGGAGGAAAGGTGAACTCTGTGTCCTCCTGAGTTGCAGTGTCCACCTCCTCCTGTCCTTGGACATCAGAGCTCCTGGTTCTCAGGCTTGGGATGCCATGACTTATACCAGCAGGTCTGCCCTCATTCTCAGGTTTTTGATCCTGTGTTATACCATCAACTACCCTAGACCTCAGGCCTTCAGACAGAGATTACACTGCTGGGCTTCCCTGTTTCTCCAGCCTGCAGATAGGAATTTTCAGTCTCTGTAACAGTGTGAGCCAATTCCTATAATAAATCTGTACACGTTATTTCTATATGAGGTTGAGCCAAAATATACAATGAATGTAAAAATTTATTACAGTAAAAGACACATTGCCATTAACCCCCTTCAAATACTCCCCCTCACTTCGAACACATTTATCCTTATCATTCTTGTCACTTGGTATAGCAGTTCTGGAAGCCATCTTTTGTGAGTGTCATTATGAGGTATGAACAAAAATACAGCAAATGTCACTGCTGACTGCCATCCAATGGAGAAGCAGGCTTATAAAAACATTGTGGTGTGTCCTCATCTACCATAGTCATCAGATCTGGTGCCATGCAACTTCTGACTCTTCCCCAAAGTCCAAATGACCATAAAAAGTACACATTTTGAATCAATTCAGGCCATCAAGGCAGCCACAGTGGTGTAATTAAAGACACTCATGAAAGAAGACTTCTAGAATTGCTTCAGAAAATGGCAAGAACAATGGGAAAAGTGTGTTTGAAGTGAGGGGAGTATCTGAGGGGGGTTAATGACAATGTGTCTTATTACAAAAATTTTATTTAAACATTCACTGTATTTTTAGTTCACAACTTACATATGCTCTAAAAATCTCTAAAATATTTTTCCTACCAAGCTGAAGACTACTGGTTTCATGTATTTTATAGACTTATTTTATAGTCTTTAGAATAAACTATACTGAGCAAACACACAAGCTCCCGTGTTCTTGGAGACGTTTTTTGACTTCTTCAGGCATCAAGAAACCAATTTCTTTACGTTTCACCATCCACTGCCAAATGCAAACCATGAGACAATGGTACACCATGCTGCAATCTGCTCTTGGCCCACAGCACTGGCAGCACATGCTAGACCTCATACATTAACTTCCAATGAGAACACATGAATGAGGCAGATGACGGGTTATTCTAGCATTAACACAAAAAGTTTTAAAGTTCATGGATTAATGTTCAAAATTTCTCCAAGTCTAAAATTTGATTTTTCTAAATAAGAAAGAATTAATCAAATTATAAAGTCATGGAATCAATGGTAAGGAAGACATAAACATAATAATGATGGGACCAAAGAGAAGAGGGAAACAAAAGAGACAGAAGCAAGCTGGCTAGTGGTAAACCATGAGAGCTAGGGACAAAACCCAGACAGGAAAAGATAGTAACACGATAGTAGAAGAAGGAAAATTAAATTATTCAAAGAGCAGAAGTATTTTCTTACAAAGTTTTTAAAGTTGGTGAAAGAGCACTAAAATATAACACAAAATGAACAATTTAAAATATTATTTTGAAATAGTAGAATCAACCTTTTTTATTGAGAGATAATGGAATCAAAAGAATCCTACTCATTAAAGAACTCTGATTTATAAATCATTCGAGAAATTGAGGAATTATAAATAGAATCATTCATATAAAGAGTCCACCAAAACTGCATACACACTTCAGAAAAAGAAAAACTTGTCTAAATATTTTAATACTAAATTTATTGAGACATCATGACATTAACATATGTTATCTTTGGCTGCTATGACAAGAGGTGCTCAAAGTGGTGGCCATTAGCTTCCAGACATTTGTTGTTTTTCTTTTCCTGAAGCGTGTACACAATTTTTTCGATGAACTCTATTTTGCACACACAGCTACTGGTAAATGATTTCCCTATAATATCAATGAAAAAGGTAATATTTGAGCAATAGTATAATGTATAGTAAAACAAAAACTGCAACATCTAAGCATAAATCTAACTAGAAATGTATGTGATGTTTGTACAGAGATAAAATTATTTGCACACACTGGTATAGGACTCCAGTAATTGCAAAGGCCCTTGATAGTAGAGGGCAGAAACACCCAGAGTGGTTCTTTACAAGTGAAAATAAAGCAAATTTTAAATGACAGTTAGAAAAGGTAAATTCATAAAGAAAGAAAAACAGCATACAGACGTAAAAACTGAAAACCCCCATAGCAAGTCATGGCCCTTAACCTACATTCCCAATGATTCTCCCTTTCATTTCCTCAAGTTCCAGGAGTAAATAAGCACAAATTGAAGGAAATATTTAATTTTAATCATGTAAACTATAAATATGTTTATTTTCATTTAACTTTAGTTATCTGATCAGAATTTTCACTTCTTTTTAAAAATTTTTAACTGATAATAATTGTACATATTTATGAGAGGAGCTTTCACTTCTTAGAATTTTATAGAATGAAAAATTGTAAATGAGAATATAGGAACACTGTAAATAGGTGTGTTGACTTCTAAAACTCAAGTTACCCATTCTGCTCCCAATTTAAAATCAGCACACACATGTTCTTCCAAAGTATCAACACAATATTCTTAAATTAATAGGATCATCAATTTAGATAATGGAGAGATTCAGGTCCCTGGATATTAAGAGTGCAATAAAGAAAAGCACAAATGGCAATGCACGTGGCCAAAAAAAAATCCATGGAATGTTCCAAGCAACTGGCTCAGAACTCAGAACAGAACAAAGGAAACTGGACTGAGAGGGAAAAGTGAGACATACAATGGCAAGAAAATTCTATCTAAAAACCTTTCCAATGGCTGGATTCTTTTCAGTCTTTTAAAACTAATTCCTCATAAAAATCTCTGGCAGATACTATTTCCAGATTGTGGTCAATTTTTTCATTGTAACTCTTCTTTGTACATCTGGTAGCAAAAATCAAAGTGAAAATTAAATAGAGATTTAAAATAACTTAAGATGAAAAAGAAGTATCATTCAAATAAGCCATTTGACTTACATTTCCCAAAGATTTCTCTAAAACCAAGGACTAAAACTGGCATAAAGAAACTTAGGGCGGGAGTGAACATCACATATCAAATGTGGCCAGGACAGCATGTGAAGAGGGTGTGAACATGCTGAGTCTAACCACAATCCCGACAAGGAAGAAACAGAGCAGGAGCCAACCAATCCAGATATGCGTATTTGCTTTGTGATAGTTCATGAGGCTATGAACCTATGGTTTGAACACTTTCCTATATGTGTGTTACATTTCAATAAAAGCTTACTGAAAACAAAAGAGAATCTTACATTTATGGCATGATACTATACATGCAAAACAAAGGGGTTCGCAAAGCCATTGCAATCTGATTGGAGACACACATGAAAACATAGCTGCCTTGAATTAAAGCCAAATTCACTTTGTAGGGCGAGATGCTGAAACCTCAAACTAACAGCACTGCTTCCTTACCTCATGTAGCAGCGTCCTCGGGAGACTCCCAGCACTCAGCCAGCTTCCTTCCAATCTACCTTTCATGCTGCTGCCCAAGATCTGATCAAACCATTCCCAAACTTTTAGACTTTTCACTGCTGCGGCAGAAAAGGGTGACCAAGACCCACTTCCCTCGGTCTGCACTGCAGCAACACACATCTTGTTCTGCCCCTGCCTCCCGTCGTGGGACTGTGTGGGAGCAGTACAAGGAGCTCCCCATATCGTATTCATGTACCATATTTGCTGTGTACCCCATCTCCATCTTCATGAGACTCTTGCTCTCGGGGCTCTACCTTTTCCCACCTCCTGGCAGTTCTCTGCTATCCACTTTGCCCATTCCTTTCTCACAGCAGCCCTCCCACCCCGCCCCAAATATTACCTGGCTACAGCCGGACCTTACCCTTGGGACCTCGAGCAGCCTTCCCTGCCGCAGCCATCTCTGAATGACGCCCCTTCCCAGCTGGGGGCATCATGCCTCATCTGTGTTCCCACAGCACTGGCCTCTTAACTGTCTTTTAAGACTTGGTCCCACTTTGTTGCAACACTCTATTTTGGTTTTGTGAACAGAGAGTGTGGTTCTAAATTTTAAAAACACATTAAAAGGAATAGTTTCCCTCGTACCCCTAATCCTTCTAGTTACATGACATCCCCACCTGCCTGCACCAGGGCAACCCCATTACTGCTTCGTTGCATCTTTGAGGGGAAGTGGTGTATGTTGCTTCTAGCAGAGGTTGATGAGAAGCTGATTTAGATCGAGCCTCTTGTGCCCAGAGGTGGCGCTTTTGGAAGGTGACCAGATCCTGGAAGCGCTGTACTCATCAATGGATGCATTAGGGGTGTGGCCTGGAAGGGTGCGTCTCCTGGCTCCTGGCTTCTCTCTCTGCTTCCTAGCTGCCATGACATGAACGTCTATCCTCCACTGGACCCTTGTTCTCTGCTTCTTGGCCACCATGGTGTGAGCAGCTTTCCCTTGCCAGGTGTTTCCCCCATGTTCTTCCTGCCTTACAGCCAGCTGACTGCGGACTGAAAACAGGAGCCAACATAAACCTCTTCAAGTTGCAGGCAGCTGGCATTTTGTCCAGGTGGCAAGAAAGTGACTAAGACACTACCTCTCAGGTGCTTGGCAGGGAGATACCTGGACCCATTCTAGGTAATTCTGGTTCCCTGGCATGTCCCTGGGGTGGATGGAAACATCTCTAGCACTGTCCTGTTCTACATGGCATAGCCTGGAACAGAAGGCTTGATGTGCACCAAGGGAGGCTCTTCAGCCTAGGTGGCCCACATGAGGGAAGGGGGTGCTTGTCTGCTTTTCTCTCTACCCTCCAGCAGACTAGCTGCACCAGATCAGCTCAACACACACTGAATATGTACTGAGGGGGATCCGTGTGGCCTGGGAACAGCCACACAGGGTTCCTGTGCAA
>RJWT010013149.1:0-21959 GCA_004365215.1 Cuniculus paca | reverse complement strand
TTATTGTGAGGATGCAAAGTGAACTTGGTAATTTGGCAGCAGGACAAAATCAAGTCTGGGAAATTTAATAGCTGTAATTATAAACTTTGTAGAGGTTAAATATATAACTAGAGACACATGAATGAGACCTGGTTTGGCAATAATTCTTATGAAAAAGACCAAGAAATTTAACCACAAATGCTGTAACCAAAGACTACTACAGGATTTTGAGGATGTGTGTACTAGATTGGTGAGTGCTTTGTAGGTGGTGTTACTTCAGTCAATTAGAAAACAATTTTTGTGTGCCTTCACTATTTCATAATTAGCTTAGTGTTTTCAAATTTGAATTTTGGAGCGAAACTGCCTTTATTTGAATCACTGCTTTGTCACTTAACTCACACATTCCTGAGAATGTTCTCATATGTGAAGTAGGGATAAGAATCATACCTACCACATAGACATTTGTGAAAATTTGAAAACATCTCTTAAGGAATTAAAAAAGTGATGGGAAGAGTAAAAGTGGTCAAGGTAAATGTAATTATTATATATTACAAATACTAATTAAAAATAAGAGAGAGTGACATACATAGTAAAATCTTGATGTTAGTTGTAATTAATCTTATTTTTTAGTATTGTGAGGTGACTGCATCTATGAATTTAATTCTCCCTAGTGTACTGGCTTCTAAATTAATATCTTTAACTTTGACATTACTAACTTGCCCTCCAGGTTTTCTTAAATTCACATGATTTCTGAGTTTAACATATCAGAGACTGCTTTAAGGACCATTCTTTGACATTCCTTTCTCCTCAGTGTTCCTTCTATCAATGAATAGTGTGTTCATCTATCTGGTTGTGCAAACTGGAAACACTGGTATTGCCCTTAACATCCCTTTGCTTTAGATGCAATGTAAGTCCTTTATGAAGTCCTATGAGTTTTGCCATCCAAACAACTTTCATATTTGTCTGCCTTCTAATGGCAAAATCACTATTTTTGGTATCACATTTTGCCTCAACTGTGCCACTCATTTCCTGAAAGCTCTTTCTGCATCTCCTTTTCCCTCAGTCAGTGCATTCTGTGAACAAAAGTCAGAGTGACAAAAAGGCCTGTTCGTTATTGTCTACTTTGAGGGATACTCGTTCTTCTTAGGATAAGGAATAATTCATTAACAAGTGGTATGGTTTGAATCTGGCTTGTGTTTCCCAAGGTTGTGTCGCGATTAAAAGCTTGGTTCCCGGTGTAGCACAGTTGGAAGGTGCTGGATCCTTGGAAAGCTGGACCTGGTGGGAGATCTTTAGGTCACTGATGAGGTGTCTTTAAAAGAGATTGTAGAACCTCAAAATTTCTCTCTGTCTTCTTGTTTGGGGTCATGAACTCTTACACACACACACACACGTGTGTGTGTGTGTGTGTGTGTGTATGTGCTGGTACATGCACGTCTTTACCATGATGTGACTGCCGTGAGGCCTTTGCCAGAACTCAGCCACGGCAGGTGACATACCCTTGAACCTTCAGAGCAATGAGCTAAATAAACCTTTCGTTTTATTTATAAAGTTAGCTATTTTAGATATTTTATTTTAGGATGCAAACCCAACAAATAAAAGATTCCAAAAATCTCAGTACATTCTGGGCCTTTCCTACATTTGTCAGTTCATCGCGTAGCCTCCTGCTTCTTTTGCTGTCTGATATAGTCACACTAGTCTTCTTTCAGGTCCTCCAAAGCAGCAGGAGCATTTTTACTTTGATATTTCTTTACAGTACACATGCTGCTGCCTCCACTTGGAATCTTTCTTCTCCACCCAGGCACACCCATAAATTCTTCAGATCTTGGCTTTAATGTAATTTCCATAAGAAAGTCTTCCCTTATATTTCAATAAACATAGGACCATATTCATAGTCTCACTATATCTTGTATTTACTGATAAATTAACCCATTGTAGTTTTAATAAAATAATTAATTACATAGTTATTGGTTTAATGTTATTGGTATGAATGTTTTTGTAGCTACCAGGTAAGTTGTAAGAGGGTAGAGATCATGTCTGCCTTATTCATACTATATCTTCAATGATGTTTAGCAATAAAGAAATGGGAGATGTGTGACATCTAAGGTTTGAAGACTATGAGGAGTTAGTCATTTGACTGGGAAAACTTGGAGTAATGGATAGTAGATGGAAGCATTCAGAAAATAGGCAGGCAAAAGTGACCAGCGATTAGGTAGATACTCAGGCAAAAGTAATGAAAGGTATTGTATTCTGTCCTCATAGATATAGACTTTATTCTAAGGACAGTTGGAAACTATGTGTAGCATGAATAGTTAGATATCAGGATCAGATTTGGGCTTTAAACATAGTATCTGAATCAAAGTGAATTTAGTGTAGAATATTGACAATATTGAGAATAGGAGAGTATTGAGCAGAATATTAAGAGTATTGAGAATGGATTGGAGAACAGGAATTTTTTAGGACTGAAAGACCAGTTATGGATCTTTTTTAAAAGACAAATTGGCTTATGATATTATGGCATCTTGAACCATGTGGTTGTGTAAGGATGAAGAGGGAACAAATGCTGAATTGCTTTTGTGCCATTATTATGTTTGAGACAGTTAAGAGGTGTTCCTGGAGCTGCCTGGTGTACAGGAGGATGCTGGTGTCATAGTTTTGTGCTTTGACAGTGAGCTAACCCCAGGACCAGGCAGCGCTTTATTTAATGGTTGAAGAAGTCTTGAGTACCGACTCCCAGGAGTTATGGATACACACATATGCTACACAGTATTCAATACAATTTTAGATACCTTGAAGGATTTTTTTTGTAGAAGAATTGCATCATGCACTAGAGAGAAAGAAATTTTTAGAAGAAAAGAGTGGTCAGGAGTGTTCAGACATTTTAGAAAGGTAAGGTGAAAGACTCTGAATAGAAGTTTCAGTTCTGATGTTGGCAAGGAATCCCAACTGCTTCCAGTTAATGGAAGTGAGGAAAAAGAAATAAGGCAGAATACTTTTCCAGAAACATGATGTTGTGGAAGAAAAGTTGGACAATAGTTAGAAAAAGTAGATTCAGGGAAATATTTTAAAATTTTACTTGTTCATTGCTGCATGTTCTTCCTTCCTTACATCCCTTTCTTTCCTTCCTTCCTTCTTCCTTCCTTCCTTCCTTCCTTCCTTCCTTCCTTCCTTCTTTCTTCTCTCCCTTCCTTTTTTCTCCTCCTCTTCTTCCTCTCTTTTTTCCACCCCCCCAAGACCTGACACAGCAAGTAATCTACTACTGAGCTACATTGCCTGCCCTGTGTTTATTGATAGTAAAGAGGTACTAAAATATTTGAATAATATTTAGGGATTTTTTTAATCCAAGAGAAGAATTGACACAAAAGGCTCTGAAAGTTGAGTTCAATTTATAATTTGTTGTTATGTCAGTAACCTAGCACTCCTCTCAATGAGTTTCTACCAAGGCAGTGTAGGAAATAATAAGCAAAGACTAGTCACAGCTTGCTTGGGACAATGTAGAGGTTAGGAATCATCTGTTTTCTCTATATTTTTTGATAGAGTTCTTTGAAGATTTTCACCCATGTGTCTGGTCAACTCAGTACTGTGCTCCTTTCTGAATTTATCTTGTACAATCCTTGAACTTACTCAAGTTTTCTTCTTATTTATAAGGGAAACAAACAAACAAATGTTTTAGGATATCTGTGAACCCTTTAAAGTTATATTCAAAATTTTGTATTGTATTTGTTATAAGAAGTAGCAAGCAAAGGCTGGTGACAGCCTATTTTGTATAATATAGAGGAAATTTCCATTTGCTAGGAAATAGAATTATGTGAATACCAATATTCTTACTCAAGGATTCCATGGTAGTTTTTCAGGAATTCCTAAGGAGAATCAGAAAGTCATTTTATTCTTCTTTGGAAAAACACAGTGCCCTAAACTCTGAAAAGAAAGTTGCCATGCATGGAATATTTGAGCAGCTTTGGGTTGATATGCCATGGGAGCTATCTGTCACATTTAGTTACAAAACACATGTAATGCATTAGATTTAATCAAAGGCGATATGTCAGAGTGTCTGCCTAGGGAGTTAGCTAATGATGATGTGTTCTTGTTTTCTTTGAAACCATTTGACAAATCTTGTGATCACAGAGTAATATTTGCTACTCATACCTTAATTTTTAAAAAATAAATTATCTTCACCCTTGCCTTCCTTCACATGCAAAATATGAAAAATTCAAAGTATGAATAACAGCAAAATATAGGATAACTATATATGTGCAAGGATTCAAGATATCTTCGTAACAGAAATCTTTAAAACATTAGAAAAATTCGTGAATGTAATTTTTACCACAGTTTCAGAATATGAGAGTGCTCCTATAGCCCTTTGTATAAGTTTTAATAGTGTTTCTTTTGAAAGCAACCCCAAAACCCTTACTAGACACATTTCAATGAATTTGATAAAGTAACACTATTAAATATTCTGAAAGTACAGCTTCATAATTGGGTGACTTCTAATGAAATTTACTACATCAAAGAGAGAGAGAGAGGGAGATAGAGAGAGAGTATATTACATTTTTTAATGTGTTTGTGTGTCTGGATACAAACAACTTGAAAAACAGCTCATAATATTCCTAACAGGCTTTGTAGGTGAAGAATTGCTGGTATATCTCCTATTTGATAGTGGAGCTGGTTTACCTGGTCTGCTGAATTTAGGCACTAAGGTGTTGTGGTGGTTGTGGTGGAGTTTCAACTTGATTTGATTTGAGATCAGCTCCAGGGATTGGGGGAACATACTTCTCTGTGTGTCTAGGTGGGTCTTGGAGGTGTGGCATTGGGGTCTATGTCTGGTCCCTTGTCTCTTTTGTTCTGGCACTGTTCTACTCCACTCTTCAGCTACCTCGAACTAAGCAGCTTCACTCCATTACTCCCTTCCACCATGATGTCTTTGCCTTGGAGGTAGCTGATGATGGGCTGAAGCCCTGAGCAAATTAAACTTCTGCAAATTTTAGGTATTGGGTATTGTGACCTCACAATGAGAAAAGTGATTAATAACAATGAAGACATCAAATATTAATAAAATTTGTCTCGGCAAGTATCTACAAATGGACTCTCAACTTCATAAAAATAACAAATGAATTAGTTAATAGAAAATAAAGTCACATAATGGTGAGCATTTTTCCCTAAGCTACTGAGTGATTTTGATAGTTACTCTTCCTTTCCCATTAACTAAGTAGATAAATCCCATATCTGGGAGTAATTAAATCAGTGTTTGAATACTTGCCTTTCAACAAATTGGTTCTATTTGCCCTCCCATGTTATTTTTTTAATTTATGAAACAAATATTTATTGGATAAGATAATGGACTCCATTGTGCCTCTCCAAAATTCAGATGCTGAAGTCCTAACCCCAATATTCAGAAAATTACTGTATTTGGAAAAAAGATGTTCAAGGAGGTAAATAAGGTTTTATGAGACTGTTTACATGGGCTGTGGTCCACTATGACTGCTACTTCTATAATAAGCAATTGGAACATGGACACACAGGAAAGACCATGTGCAAAGGGAAAAGCCAAGGAGACAGATCTCAGAATGCAACCAACCGTATAATACTTTAACCATGAATATTCAACCTCTGAAACTATGACAAAATATAGTTCTGTGGTTTAAACTGCCCAGTCTAGGGAGTTTTTTTTTTTAATGGTAGCCCTAGCAACCAGTAGTCATCAACTATGAATTTGTTAGATATTGTACTATCTTTTAGTGTGGAACTTCTCAGACTTTCACGTGCAAAAGAATAATCTGGATGCTACTTAAAATGGAGTTTTCAGAATTCCACTACCTTGAAATTCCTTGGAATTCTGTAGACATCTCCTTCACAGAGTAAAAATATACTCATATTCATGTGTCTAATTGTTTTCATTAACTTTTGTACTATTCAGTTTTTCAGCAAGTATTTATTGAGCATCTACTATGTGACAGCCTTGAGTTAGGTAGTGAAGATGGGGAATGAATAGGGTAGATACATTTCTTACTTAAAGGGTGAATTCTTGTATAGAGAAAGTGAAGATTAAATGGTATTTGAAAAATATGATATTTTATTGGTAGAACACTTGTATTATCTCTTAGGCCTTCTTATACCCATTTCCCTACTCTAAAATATGGTTTCTTAAAGAAGATGTTGTTATTTAGAGAAAGATTGTAAGATAATCGCTATTTATGTACATGGTAGTAGGATACAAAATAATTATACATTAGGCAAATTGTAACTGTGTAAGCATACAATTACTCTTGTTTAAATGTAAACTAGAAAGTGTGTCTTTATTCAAAGACTAAACATCTAAGTCTTCTGTACATGTCGAGCAGAGTGGAAAATCACAGTGATCACCTGGAAAATGAAACTCCCTAAGACTGTTGCCACAACTGTCTGAACACCTGAATAATTTTACTTCAAATAGTGTTTTTGGTGGTGCATAGGCTACTCATCTGTAAGATTATCAGAAATGAACACTCACATGATACAGAAGAAAGTAAAAATTATAAACAATTGAAATACTGTAATCAACAAACAAAACTGGGGCTGAAGTCTGGGTTGATCATATTTTGCTTTCTGTATTTTATGATGCTTTGGCATCTTTGGCCTCTCACTGATCTGGGGGAGAGTTCACTTTCTCAGTGCTATTTAATTCCTGGAGACAACCACGTTCATGAGAGCTTGCCTTTGTTATGCCAAGCAGCCAGTGTAGAACCAATCCTCTGAACCAGCTTTTTAATCTGGCTTTTATAGAGGCAATATTCCGCTGCACTGATCATCCCAGGGCCAGGTTTTAGAGAGCTGGGGACTGTCCATTCAGGCCAGAACCCACACAAAATTTCAAACCAGTCGACCTAAACTGTTTATTTTGCCTCACCACTCTTTCCTACAAAATCACAGTCAGGGCTCTTATTCAGATTTCCCCTTACTTGTTTTGCTGCCTTACCAAACATGGCGCTTCCCTGTGTGGTCCTGAATGCTGTGGTATGTTAGTGGGTATGGCATATTAGGCATAGTTCTTGAGAGACACAGAACCAGGAGGATGTTCTTGTGCTCCACACTGGCTCACAGAATTATTATGAATGAGAAGTTCCATAATCTCCTGTCTGCATCCTAGAGATCCAACAAAAGCTAAAGGTATGGTTTAAAGATCTTATTGGTAGAAGGGACATGCTGTAGATTCCAATCTGATTCTAAAGGCCAAAGAACCAGGAGTTCTAAGGGAAGACATATATCTCAGCTCAAGCACTCAGGTAGGCACAAATGCAAATTCAACCTTCTTCTTCCTTTTTGTTTTGTTCAGGTGCTCAGTGGATTGGATGATACCTCCTCACACTGGAAAAGCCACCTGCTTAACTTAGTTCACCACTTTAAATGTTAACCTGTTCCAGAAGCACCCTCACAGATGTGTCAGAAATAAGGTTAGGCAGGCATCTGGGCTTAATGAAGTCCAATAATTTGACACATGAAATTATCCTTTAGACAGCATGTGCCCTTCTCTTGGAACAGCGAGTAATGAAATATCTTTTTAATGTAATTAGCTCCTGATATGCTGGCCTCATCATACCTAAATAACAACAAAATCCTATGTGTATTTAAAAACAAACTCACACAAACAGAGTGTTCACAGGAGGATGTGAGATGTCTGAGTGGGCCCAGAACAGCTTTGGTCAAGTGGAATAAATGACTAAATAGGAAGTGAGTGATCTAATAGGAACTGTCTGATAACAGAATGGAGGTGACAGAGAAGAAAGTTACATGCAATGATAAATAATCATCAAAATGAAAGTCAGGTCTATTCAGGCATCCATCTGTGGTCCATATCTGACAGCTACAAAACTTCCCAGCTACATGTAGCTTAAATTTTCAATGTCAATGTTTCTTGTGAAAGCTTCCCTTTCTTCTTCTCTTGTGCTTTATAGAATATGAGAGATTTTTATATATAACCTGTGTTGGCTTGTAATGGCTTAACTAATTGGAATTTACCTTATGCAACAAAAATTCTGGGAATGAGATTGTATAGAGGAAATAAAGATAGGCAGAAAAAAGACAAAGACATTATAATATTAAAATTGTAATTTTAAGAGAATAGCAGCTTTAAGCCACAATCAAAATTATCTAAATTTGCAATGACTTTTTGCTATTTGCTCTATTTTTCTTTATGACTCCTCATTCCTAAATTCCTAAGAGACTTAAAGATCCAATAAGTTCATATATTTGGTTTGTGTGTTTTTCTTCTGCTATGATAAGTCCATGAATTCAAAAGACTCCCACTCTCAAAGAAACAGTACCAATGAATACCTTATGTCTGAGCTTCAAATACATAGGAAAGTTTTGCATTTTAACCTAGTTGATAAGGCCAGTTTTTGCTTTAGTCCAATAATGGGAAAACTACCTTATGAAAAGATGCTAGGAAAATGATAAATAAGTACAAAAATAAACACCCAGATCACCTGTCTTGAGAGTACCCAAGACCACGTAAACACAAACAACCCCAAGCAATAGTCACTTCTGAGTGTCCACACTCTGATCTCTTTGAGTGTGTACTTTCAGTCAGCCTAATATATCTGTCTGTGCCTTTACTGATCTGACCTGAAATGATCTCCTCTAATGATAGTCAAGAACATAGTTGAGGCAGGTTGAGGTCACCATCTCCTCTTTGAGGGACTTCCTAGATCCTTCTTTGGTGGCAAGGGGCTATCATTCTTAGTAACAATGATGTTAGTAAGAATGTTATTTTCCATACTTCTACTCTAGTGAATTCTTAGATGTAGGACTTTATCTCCATGCTTCTTGCCTTACAATTGAAAAATGGCTTCTTGACTTTGGCCCACATTCTTGAGAAGATAGAGCAAGGAAAAGGGGCAAGGAGCTAGGTATATTTCCCAGAGAAATTTGACTCTGCTCAGAAAGCAGTTGTTATGGTTTGTGTCTAGGTGGCCCCCCAAGCCTCACGTAGTCATGAAAGTAGCTGAATCCAGTGTTTGTGATTGGTTTGTTGTCTAGCACTGGAATTGGTGGTGTGAGTGCTGCACCTGCCCAGGGTTGGAGCCTGCATACAATGCAAGGTTGGGAAAGAGGTGTGCTTTTCCTCTTTTTTGCCCTGTTTGCCCTTGCTGCTTGCAGCTGCCATGAATTGCTGCCCTCTCAGCCATGCCAACCTGCTTTGGTGCATGCTGAGTATGGACTGAAACCCGCAAGACTGTAAGAAATAAATCTTTCCTTGCTTCACTTTGGGCATCAAGTATTTTGTCTCAGCAACAAGAGAAAAGTAACCAAGACAGTGATCTCTTCATGGACTTCTGTCTTCATTTCATTTATCTACTGCATACAACTTGGGAACAAAAGTCTGCAAAATTAAACATTTTTAACTAATACATTGTAAGTATAAGTACATTTGAGAGTCTATCAGTAAGAAAGACAAAGGGTCTTTTTTTGGACAGGATTTCACTATGCAGTCCAGGCTGAACTTGAACTCTCTAGGTAGAGTAAGCTGGTCTTGAACTCTCAGCCTCCCAAGTGCTGGGACTTGCCACCATGCCCAGCAAGACAAAGGGTTTTGAGTAGGCTCTTAACAGTATTTACACATAACGTTTGAAAATAGTGTATTCCTCTTTACCAGTTTACCTCTCCTGGGAGTTATATCTGTATCATATCTATCCATATTCTGGAACCACAGCTATGCCTAGAATCTTGCACAAACAAAAATAGCTCCCTGAATGAATGGCAGTTGTCCATACTATAGCTTTAAGATCACAAGCATTTGTTGGTTTTGTTGTTTTATGTATAGCTAGGCTATGAAATTCTCAATGCAATTTCCAATGTGAGTCATTTATATAGTACTGAATGTCCTTTCAGAGTTAAAAAAAAATACACAATGCTTGAAAAAGCTTATGTAATCACTGAATTAGAATTACCAGAAATACAACTCAGACATTGCTCTTTTAGAAAAGATAGCAGATGACACAAATGGTGTACAGGCTGCAGCAGTTGGGAGACTGTAGAAAGAGGTGTACCAGACCATCAAGCATCTGTTTCGGTTGATGTTTTCGTGATTAGGGAGGTGAACATGGTTGCTAGGGTAGAGTGTGGAGATAGTTCCTGCTTCCCCAGGAATTAGGTTTCTGAAAAATTTTCCTAAAAGAAAGAACAATTATATCTCTCCTTATTCTTAATTTGTTAGTGAGAAATTGTGATTCTTCTGTTGATGTTTTTGAAAAGGTGAATCATCTAAAGTGGAAAATTTTAAATGTTGACAAAATGTCAGTACAAGTCCAGTTTTTAGCTAAACACTTCTGGAGTGATAAAATGACAACTTGGAGTCTGAGTCTCAGGAGTGATATTTTTAAGTGGACTTGACATTCTTCTGAAAGAAAACTGAACTGTGTTCAAGTGACAACAAATTTGGGAGAAAGCTCCAGTTATTTAATAAGTATTCCCCACAGCTACTTCCATCATCTTCTCCAGATTAATAAAATCAACATTCACTGAAAAGTTCCTGTCATTATACACATATACAAACATGCCCATTATTTATCTATCTACCTGCCTATCTGGATACAGATATTAATGTAGATATATGACAGGAAGAGTTTTCTACACCACTTTTGTATAGTCTCATTTGTATTAGAATAATGAGTCTATCTTCATGGTCATCTCATAAATTTTATAATGCTTACAAAAATTATATAAGAAGTTATTTATTAGAAACACTTGTTCACATTTAATTTTAATAATTAAAAACCCCCTGTAAATTGTTTCTTGTAATTAATCTGGTTACTCTTCTTACTAAATCTAAAGTTCCAAGAGACACTTTGGACCACATTTGTTTTCCATCCTAATTGAGCACTGAAGACAGGTATCTATGTAGCTCAAGTTCCTATTTCGAATTGATATATGCAGGTGTGTTGGTGACTGGGTTGAATTTAACTGCTATCACTGTTCACTCTGTTCTGCATCTGTGGAACTGGTTTATTGATACTTCATGCACCATGTTTCTTGGGGGTAATTGTAGTGAAGGGTAGGTAGCACTGACAGGAGAACCGAGAGCGAGGAGAGAAAGAAGGGTCGATGTGTCTGCTTTGCTGCTTCCTCCTCTGAGTGCCTGTGGGCTGACAGTTACTTTTTTTCTTCCCTTCCAAAAGCCACAACTTTCTGCCATGCTTTGGTAACTACTATCCCCACCCCATCCTTACTCTTAGGTCTTATTCTGAGACCTTGTAACATTTGAGCTAGACTAGCTGCTTGATTGGCTTGGAAGCCACCTAGGGGATTGGTGAAGCATACTTCTGAGTGTATCTGATTTCTGGGTAGGTGATGGAGGTGTGATCTCGGATACTGTTATGGCCTCTTGCTCTTCCCTTTCTATACCTGTTCCCTTGCTCTGCTTCCTGGTCACCATGAGCTAAGCAGCTTTTGCATGGCTGCATCCATTGCACTGTGTTGTTCCTGTGTTGCAGCCAGCTGACTGACCAGACTGAATCTCTTGAAACCATCATTCAGGTAAATTGATCCTCCTGTGAGAGTTAGTTATGATATCAACTTGAAACTCCTGGGGGGTTAGTGGAGCACAGTTCTGGATTTGTCTGTGTATTAGTGACATGTGGACTGCAGACTGAAGAGGGAAGACCTATTCTGGATGTGGGTGGCATCATTCAACATGATTGGATGGAATAAAAAGGTAAAGAAGGAAGTCATTCCTTTTGCCATTGCCTTTGACATTTGTTTCCAGTTGTTTCAGGCTTCCAGGGAAAACTCTTTAGCCTTGCAACACAGACTCTTCCATTTTTTGACAATGACTCACACCTCTCTGCAGTAAGCTCCAGGGCTTTGAATTTCAACTGGAGCCTCCAACTCTCCAGCGTGTAGACAATCATTTTGCATTTTTCTACCCCTGATTCTGCAGACCACCATTGTAAACCTGCTTATATAAATGTGTTCCTCTAGAGAGCCCTGATATACTTCCTTTAAATTGCTGGTGTCAAATACTGTGTCCTAGCAACAAGACAGATGACCAATACGGATGCCCACCACACAACCTGTTCTTCTGAGCTTCAGGCTGCATCCCTGTCTTTTGTCACTCTCCTTTAGCACTGTTTCCAGTACTGTGAACAGCTCTTCCCTTCTGTCCTTCAGCTTCTGATTCAAGTATGCCAGTGGCTTCTTATTTTTTATTATGCTTTTTGGTACAATTTAGATATACATAATGATAGTATTCATCATAGGAAATCTGTACCTGAACATGATACATCTGAATTCCTCTTTTTCCCCCAATCTCCTCCCCTGCTTTCAACCCTTCTCTCTCTCTCCTTATTGACAAAGCTCTGTTTTCATTTTATCTTTCTTTTATTTTTTTTCTTTTCTCTTCCTTCTTTTCCCCCTCCCCCTTTCCTCATTCCTCTGAGCCATTTTTTCCTATTTTACAATACCTATTTTACACTTTGGTCCTTATTTACACTTCAGGTTTCTCACACCAGAAAAACAATTGGATATTTACACATACGTGACTGGTTTATTTCACTTAAGAGTGTAGTTTCAAGGTACATTCATTTACCTAGAAATGTCTCAAGTTTATCCTTATGACTGAATAGTACTTGTTGCATAAAAAAAGACACATCTTTTATAATCCATTTATCAGTTGATGGGACATTTGGGTTGTTTCCAAGATTTAGCTATTATAAACTGTGCAGTTATAATCATAGGTGCACATCCATCACTGTGGTATGCTTTTAATTCTTTTGAGGAGATTCCAAGAAGGGGAATAGCTGTGTCAAATAAAACCTCTAGTCCTAGGTTTTGAGGAATCTCCACACTGCTTTCCACAGTGGTTGTACCAGTCTATGCACTCACCAGCTGTGGAGAAGGGTTCTTTTTTCTAGCACAGCCCCTCAAGCATTTGTTATTGGTTGATTTGTTGATAATATCCATTCTTTCTGGAGTGGGATGGAATCTCTTAATAGGACTTGATAGGACATGAGGGGTCTTTGGCTCTATTCCTCAGAAGAGAAGTGGTGGATATTTTTTGCTGGACTTTTGCTATCCTATCCACAATAGGAGGAAAGATGGGAAGTGTATGGGGGCATGAACACTATTTGGGATCCTATTTCCTCTTGCTCTGGGGTCAGGCTGCCCACGGAAAGTGTTTGTGGTTTTCCTAGTTGCTATAGGGAAGCTCTCTGGAGCAGGGCTTCTGTGCCCTTTAGATGACTGTGACTGAGTAAGAATAAATTACTGAGGGCATAGTTTGAGAACTTATATCAAATCTATCTTCTCTAGTCAAACTTTAATGATAGTCAAATTTATAATGTGATTTGTTTTTCCTGAATGTAATTTTCAATTTGTTTAGAATCTAGAAGAGAAAAAAAACTAATTGATTCAAGTTTTTCAAAGATCCAATAGAAGTAAATAAGAAGACATTGCTAGTTTATTCTTTGTCATAAAACTTTAATGACTTCCACAAATCTACTTTGTTGGCAGTTAAATAGCTGTACTTATCCATGATCACAAACCAAATTTACTGCTTCAGCTTTGTCATTTAATTTTCACATTTCTAATGTTGAGGTTATTCATTACAAACATTATAATAATGAAAGAGAAGACTTTAAGGAGTACAGATATTCTATAAAGTTATTTAATGCTTTTATCCTATCATACCAGTTGACTCTATTACTTTGGCAAGACATGGAACCTCCCTGGATCTGGGTTTGCTGGTCTGTTAAGTAATAGATTTAAATTAGTAAAAGGTGTTTTATTGAGATAAGATCCAATGAAGCCTACATACATAAAAGAAATTTAAGCAGGTGTGGTGGGGCAGTGCCTATAATCCCAACACCTTAGGAAGTTAAATCAAGAAGATCACATGTTTGAACCCAACAGGGGCAACTTAACAACTTAGCAAGACTGTGTCAAAAAATAAAAAATGAAAAATGACTGGTAATGTAGCTTAGTGTGAAGGTACTGCATTTGATTACCAGTACCAAAATCAAATCAAATCAAATCAAATCAAATCAAATCAAATCAAATCAAATCAAATCAAATTGGGATTTTAGTAGTATAAATGTGTATTTTGTGCTGAATTTCAGTACCTTTATTTATAGAATTGCAAAATATTTTAACCCATTTTGGGAATGCCAACTATATATAGTCTTTTACCAGTGTTAGCTTTCAATTTATGTAAGTATTTTTGCTTTGATTGAATAATTTTTCAAAAGTATGATTTCTTATAGAAAAATAATTGCAAATGGAATCAGTTTTTAAAAATAGTTTTCCTAATTATACTTTTAGTGGAATAAGGAAGTTGAGAAAAGAGTAGTAAGACTTTTTGATTGAAACTCAAATTACAAATAATGACTATCAATTATTTACATTTTCAACTTGGCTTATTTTGCTTAGTATAACATTTTTCAGCTTAATTCACATTGTTGTAAATGGCAAGGTCTCTTTAAGGCTGGATAATACACACACACACACACACACACACCCTATTTCTATATTCATCAGTGAGCAGAAATTTAGTCTGAATTTAGTTTGTTTCCATATCATAGCTATTGTGAATAATGCTGGCATGCTCTCCATTACTTATATATGAAATCAAAAGGTTGAACACATAGAAGCAGAAAGTAGATTGGTGATTACCAGTATTGAAGAATTGGGAAAATGGATAGATATTGTTCAGAAGGCACAAAAAGCAGTTATAAGATTAGTAAATTATGAAGACCTAATGTATAGTGTGATTATAATTAATATTAAAATATTACACACTTGAAATTTGCTAAGAGTAGATCTTAAACATTCTCAGTACTCCCACGTATTACTATATGAAGTGATAAATTGTAAATTAACTTGATTGTGGCAATAATTTCACAATGTATGTGTATATAACCTTGACTATATGGGGTTTTTATTTGTCAGTTATAACTCAATAAAGCTTAAAAGGAAATAAATTTTCAGCCTGCCATCTAAACTTATTTATAGCATCTCTAGCATCACCCTCAAAACCACAAAAAGAAGAAAGAGCAAACCTTCAAAAGATGTGTTAATGAATTAGCATGTCTTGCCAAGTTGTCACTTTTTACGGTTGTTTCTGCTGCCTGTGCATATACTGGAATATGTTGTGCAGAGTTTGTTAATCATCCAAAGCATCATGCAATTATACATGGGACTTTTGGGAGATGACTGGTTCATAGAGGTGTGAATGAATTTATAGCTTATTAATGTGACTTTGGGAGGTGAAGCCTAGTGAGATGAGGTGGGTCACTGGGGGCATGACCTGGAGGAGTTTATGACTTTCTCTCCTCCCTTGCTCTTTCTCCTCCTTGAGAAAGTAACAAATACAGGGTAGTTGTAAGGAGTGTGTCATAAGGGTGTGACCCTGGGGACTATGCTTTGTCTCTGGACCCTTGTTCTCTGGGACTGCTCTTACTCTTCATGCTCTGGTTGCCATGAAGTGAGCAGCTTTCCTGCACCACACTCCTTCTGTCATGATATTTCTGCCTTGCTGCAGCCTTGAAATTAGTTAACTGTAGATAGAAACCTCAGAGACCTGAGCCAAAAAAACCTTTTCCTTCCTCAAGTTGATTTTCTCAGGTATTTTGTCACAGCAATGGGAAGCAACAGAGCTAGCAAGTCAAGATGTGAGTGTTTTTATAGACTCCCTGAGCTTTGGTGTACTTCTTCCTTTCTGATTTGAATGTGTCTTATTCCTTTTTCTTGCCTCATTGCTTTGATTAGGACTTCAGGTGGTATGTTGAATAGATGAGGTGAAGGTGTACATTCTTGTCTTGCTCCAGGTCTTAAAAGAAATTCTTTTAGCATTTCTCCATTCACCATGTTAGCTTTGGGCTTGTCAGCTATGCCTTTATTGGGTTGAAGTAAATTCCTTCTCTATCTAATTTATTTGGGAATGAACATCATGACAGAATTTTGAATTTTGTCAAATGTTTTTATACATCTATTGAAGTGATCTTGTAGTTTTTGTCCTTAATTCCAGTAATATTATGTACCATGTTTATTGCTTTGCATATATCAAAGCATCCTTCCATTTGTAAAATGAATTTATCTTGACTGTGATGGAATCTTTTCAAAGTACTTTTGAATTTGATCTGTTATTATTTTGTTGAAGATTTTCACATCAGGGATATTGGTTGTAGTCTTCTTTCCTTCTTGCGTCCTTGTCTGGTTTTCATTTTTGGGCTACTATGTTTTCATAGAATGAACTTGTAAGTATTTCCTCCTCATGTTTTTGAGAAGAGTTTGAAAAGAATTGGCATTATTTATTATTTAACTGTTAGTAAGCTGATTATGTAAAGCTATCAAGACTTCGGCTTTTCTTTGGGAAACTTTTTGTTAATGATTCAGTCTCTTTATTTATTATTTCTATGCTCAGATTTTCCTATTTTTGCACAGTTTAATCTTAATAGTTTTATGTATCCAAGAGTTTATTTATTCTAATTTATCCAATTTGTTGACATACAGTCATTCATAATGTTACAAGACTTTGCATTTCTGTAGTATCAGTGGTAATGTCTTGTTTTTGTTTTTGTTTGAAGAAATTACAATATTAAAATTTTATAAATGAGTCTCATACTTTGAAAAAAAATTTTTTTTTTACTCAATTACATACTTCTTTTCAGTTGAAGACCTCTTTTTAGCATATCTGGTAAGATAGGCCTGGTGAAGAAAACTTCCCTCGAATTTTGTTTGTCTGAGAAAACATATCTCTTCTTCATCTGAAAGATTTTTTCTAATTATAGTATTTTTGTTTGACAGTTCTTTTTTCTTTAAGCACTGTGAATGTATCAGCCTGCTCTCTACTAGTCTAAGATCAGCTGAGCAGTCTGCTGGTAGGCATATTGAAGCTTCCTTATATTGTATTTGCTTCTTTCTCTTGTTTTCAGTGCCTTCTCTTTGTCTTTAATCTTTGACAACTTTACTATAATGGCTTTTGGGTAGTCTTACTTTGATTGAATCTGATCAGGGACCTTTGATCTTCTTGTACCAGGATATTTGAAGATTAATCTCTAGGCAGGTTTAAGAACCTTCCCGCTATTATTTCTTTAAATAACCTGTCTGTTCCATTATGTTTCCTCCCTCTTGAACATCAGTGACTCATAAATTTTCTCTTTTGATGTTGTACTATAAGTCCTATAGACTTTCTTCATTCCTGTGCATTCTTTTTCTCTTATGATTGTGCATTTTCAAATAATTTGTTATCATTTTCAGATTTTTAAATTCTCCTGGATCAGTTTTGCTATTGGTGCTGCCTGTTGTACTTTTCATTTAGTTCAGAATTTCCATTTGATTTTTAAAATTCTCAATCTCTGTTAAATTTCTCTGTTAAATTTCTGAATTGTTTTTCTATATTTTCTTGCAGTTCACTGGACTTCCTTAAAGCGATTATTTTGGGTTCGTTGTCAGGCAGTTAGTTTTTATCTCTCTACCATAGGACACTGGCACCTTATTTTTGTCAGTCTGATGAAATCACATTTCCCTGTTTATTCTTGATCCTTGTGGTTATGCATTGATTTCTGTATAGTGAAGGAGTAGCTATTTATTCCAGTTTTCAGTTTGGTTTTTTTCTTGGGATATTTTTGTATGTTAAGCTTGTTCAGAAACTCTAAGCAGATGGTAATCAGTAAGCCTTTGACCGCTGCAGTCATTGCTATGCTGGGGGCTCCCTAAACCCAAGTCTCTTGCAGCCAGTACAACCCTAATATAACACCTAGATGGAATCCTGTGGCCACTTAGGCTTGAACGACTCTGAGGCACATTCAAACTTCACAGCTACTGAGGCTTGTATACTTCTGAAACTTGCCTGAAAACAGAGACTGCTGCAGCCATTTGGAGGTGATATGGGCTGGAACTTGACTCCATCCCTCTGGGGCTGAATATTCTCATCTTGCATTGAAGTGTACCTGAAGTCTCAGTTTATGAATGCTACCCTGGAGTCAGAGACTATAGGGTTCTTCCCCATATCAGGTTTTACTGTAGTAGATCTGGTATTGGGGTCCAATGCAAAGACCTATGTTTTCTTCCTTTTCTTTCACCCTAGTGAATGGTATCTCTCTCCATGTTATGCTGCCTATGGTTGGGAAAGGAGTGATGCATGCAATGTAAAATTATCTTTTCTAACCTCACCAATGCACCTTTTCTCTTTATAATGCTATAACCTGTTACTGTGTTCTCTCATCTGTCTTCATTTAGCACCTGTAAAAGTATTTCTTATTTGGATAATTTGCTGCATAGTATTTTTCTGCTATCTTGTTCATCTGAGGATCTTTGGTGCAAGAGATTTTCTAGGATACACATTTAACAGCAGTAAAAGGGAGTGAACATCTTAAACTTTACTTATAATGCCAAATGACTGTCCAAAACATATTTATACTTTATTTATACTTCCATACACAATGTATAAGGATTCCTATGACTGAATGCTTGTGAAGATGTGGGAAAAGTGAACCCTTATACATTGTTGATGGGAATGTAAACTAAAAAAATACAGTGATTCAAAAAAAATCAGGAATACAAAACAGAAATTGCGTGTGACACAGCTGCACTTTTCCTGGAAAAATTAAAGACATAATATTACAGAAGCACATGATTGTCCATATTTAGAGAGGCACAATTCACAGTTGAAAAAAGCCTACATGCCCAAAACCAGATAAATGGATAATGTGCCCTATTTACACAATGAGTATTATTCAGCCATAAAGAGGAATAAATTCAAATCATTTGTAACAGAATGGATGCAACTTGAGACTATAAAGTTAAATGAAATGAACCAAACACAGAAGAGTAATTATTGCCAATATCAATAAATTAAAAGATAAAAAAAGAACAAGGCCAGAAAACAGGAGGATAGACTTCTTGAGGATGTGGCAAGGGAACAAGGGAAGGAAGAGTGAGGAGTGGACAGAGAGGGAAAAGAGTACTGAAAATAATAATAATAAAAAAACCTGTCTGTATCTACCAGTTTACCAAAATAAGTGTAATTATATATCACAAGCATATAATAATTACATGCAAATAAAATTAAAAATAAACCCTATGATTTTATATCCTTTGCAATATTCCATATTATGTGGATGTCTTAGTTACCTTTCTTTTGTTGCTAATACAAAATACTTGAAACCCAAATTAAAGAGGGGAAGATATATTTAGCTCACAGTTTGTGGAGGTTTCAGTCCATAATCAACTGGCTCCAAGTCAGGGTGGCATGGCAGAGGGGCAACAGTTCATGTTGATGGAAGACAGCAAAAGCAACAGGAACAAAAATGAGAGGAGAGAGAGAACAAAACTCTTTCCCTCCCTTATACTGTATGCAGGCTATCCACCCCAGGTCAGGTGTAGCACTCATACCCATAATCCCTGCACTGGACCCATGAATCAATCACAAACTAGAAGCATCCCCCATGACTGCATAAGACCTTAGGGGGACATCCAGACAGAAACCATAAAGTGGTTTTATAATTTTAGTAAATCTAGCAAATATAAATTGCATTTTAGATAGATTTAATTCTGTTTTCATAAATATTTTAAAAGTTGGGCATTTTTCATGTTTATTGTTTAAGCTACTTGATGTGTGAAATACATGTTTGGAATTTTTGCTTTTTTTATTGAATTGTTTATTCTACTCCTAATGATTTGTAAGAAGAACTACTGATATTCAAGACACTAATCCTAAATATTACAAACATCTTTTTTAATCTTTGGCTACTTCTTTCTTTTTATACTATGTTTTTGTTTGAAAGAGACTCTCAATTTTAATGTAACAACTCAGCAATGTTTTCTGTATGATATGTTTTTTACAAATCTTCATTAAGAAATTCTTTACACTAAGGTCTTACAGTTCATAACTTCTTTTAAAGTTCTAAAATTTTGCTTTTTGATATTTGACTTTAATGTCATTTAATATTCTCTACACTTGGACTCCAATTTTAATGTAATATGGATAGTATTGTCATTGATTTTAAATAGTCTTTCAAGAGTAACCATTCTTTCCATATGAAGAATATATTGAGGCCAGTGTATTTCTAGGCATCCTATTTACTCCATTAGTCTGGCTCTTTTTTATTGGCATCAGTACCAACTTAGTTTAATTTTTCTACTTATATGTAGAATTTGTCTTGATATCTATGAGACCAGTGATTCTCAGACTTTGATGAGTTTCAGAATTATCTGGGAACTCATTTTACCTGGGTGAAAACATAAAGGTTTACATCTACCAACTTCAACAAATGTGCCTTTGCTCTCTTTATTAGTTCTTCAGCTTATTCTGAATATATCAGTGTTTTACAACCACTTTCTTAGGTCAAGCGCCCACCTACCTCTATGCAAAGGGACATTTTTCCTTCTTTAGGAATGATTGGCTCTTCTTGCCTTTTACTCCTTTATTGTTAGAAACCTGTCAGCCTCATAATTTTTTGTTGGAATTTAGATTGGGAAATATTAAACCTAAGAATAGCATGAAGAAGATGCTCTGTGAGCAGATTTGCATCAGTGTATTTGTTATGAGAACCGTATTGCTGAAGAATTTGGGAATAGATAAAGAAAAATTTGGATCTCAAATTTATCCTTCTTCAAGTACTAACAAACACAAAAACTTGTATATGACCAAAGATTAGATCACAATACACTTGAATTTTTCTGTAGGATTCCAGAGTGAATAAAATGCTTAGGTTACATTAGAAGAAATACTCTCAGTTTACTGATTTCCAGAAAAGAGTCAATAGGTGTATTGATTGACTTGACAGTTCTTTTACTTCTCAAGGACCAAAAGAAATGGTGCTTAAAAGTAGAATGATAAAAAAAAAATCACCCTCACATCTATGTGCTGCTGCTCTGAGATTAGAAAACACATTAGCTAGATAAGAAGACAGGTTTTCTTGAGCTGTATACTGAATTCCACAAATTATTATAAGGTGCAGGGTGGTCACAATTCACCTTCAGTTATCAGTGTTTGCACTGAGTTTGGCAGCATTTTTTAACCATAACCTATTTCCTAAGATTAATAATGAAGCTGGTGTAAGAGGCGAAAGAAAACGGATGGAGTAAGTGTCTACATTTCTTAATTTTTTACCCATTTCTCATCTTTTAAAGCATTTACATACTGACCAAGAGGTTGAAATATAAATAAATTTAGTAGTTTAATCTGTTTAAATTCCAATTCTGTAGTTTACGCATTGTAAGATCTTAGAATAGTTGTTAAATCTCTTTAGTATAGTTGATACATGTTAAAGCATGTATCTCATTAGAAAAAATGTGATGATAAGCATTTTAGAAAGTAGTTACAGTGCCAAATGAATAAATAAATGTGAAAACTCTTGGCATTACAGTGATATTCAAGCTTTTCTTCATGACCATTTCTTATCAAATCTGTGTAGTAGATAACGACAGCTTGAAGACAAGCAAGTGGAATAGAAAATACTAGCATATATCGTGTACTGAGGCTATGTGTCATATGGTCAAAGTTTTGCTTTATTGTGTGTGTGTGTGTGTGTGTGTGTGTGTGTGTGTGTGTGTGTGTATGTGTGTGTGTGTGTGTTACTTGGGATTGAAGACAGTGCCTTTACACTAAACTGCACCCCAAGCCTTTTTATATTTTTATTTCAAGAGTGGATCTCACTAAGTTGTTAAGCTGACTGGGCTGGAGTGGAACATGCTATCTTCTTGCTTCAGTCTCCTAGAGTGCTGGGATTATAGACATGTGCAACCATGTCTAGTTTAGTTCCTCTTATATATGCACACACATGTACACACCACTTAACTATGAAAAACATGTCTTTCTGTAGGTGGAAGTAAAAGAAATTTGAAAAACTTTAGAGGGGGCAAAGACAGCAATAAACATGAACATCTTTCTTTTCCTCTTTAATTTTACCTCTCACCCCCCACTGATATACTAGAATTTGATTAAGCAAGTATGGTGGACTCTTGGAGTTTAGGAAGGAACACCCTAAACCTTTAAGAAATACATGCCA
>RJWT010013148.1:0-21981 GCA_004365215.1 Cuniculus paca | reverse complement strand
TGGGAAGAGTTCAAGATGAGCTTAATAAAACAATCTTGTAAACAAAGAGGAAGAGTCTCCCTTGGAAAAAGAGATGCTTTAATGTCATGTTACTACCATAAGATGCAAAAATCCAGCAGATTGGGGCTTGTATTCAATATAAATTGCTGCTGGTTGTGTAATCCTAGCACTCAGGAGACTGAGGCAGGAGGATGGCTGTGAATTCAAGGCCAGCCCAAACTACATAGGGATATCCTGTCTCCAAAAAAAAAAAAAAAAAAGTCGCTAAGTATGACAAAACTCTTGCATCTTTTATAACCATCCAATTAATTGCTCTGATTTCTAGAGAAAAATCGCGGTGGCTGATGCTGAGGCCCTTGGTGTAGGAGTCAAAGTGCCCTTCCATCCTCTTGCGGTGGACGCTGGCTGAAGATTGCCACTTACGACCTGAAAAGGAGGATCATGCAGTGTGACGGGACATGGTAAGGAAGGGACAGGTGGCGGGGCTCCCGGGGGCAGAACTGAGGCGGATACTGTACTGGATTCCTCTTCTCTCACCTGTGACCTGAGCCACCGGTACCAGGGCGCTGGTCAGGGCCTCCACCTCTGACACAGATGGCGTCCCCCTGATGGGCCTCTGTCTTGGGTGTCAGCCGAGCCCTCTGCAGAGGTTTCCTCTGCCCCTGGCGGGGGCGCGTTGTCATAGGCTGCACCTGGGGCGAGTACGGGGGCTTGGCAAGGACCTGTTTCTTGGCTTTGGGGGAAAAAGTGGGAGAAAGACCAGCTCTCTCCTGACTGGACAGCTTCTCAATGAAGTCCAAAAGAATCACTTCCTCCATGAAAGAAACCCTACCTTCCCGCACACCGGGGGCTTCAGCCTCTCTGGCTTCCTCCAAAGGGTTATCGGAACCGAGCCGTCTGCGGATCGAAGGACCCGGGCGCGCCGCGGAGCTGCGCCGGGGTGTCCGGGGCGGCGGGCGGGAGCCCGGCTTTGCAGCGCTCAAAGGCGGGCAGAAGCCGCGCCTGCTCTGCTGGGCCTCTCACGCCTTTGTGCCCGCGTCTAGGGGACGCTTTGGAAGGAGCCGTGGTCGGAGCGCAGAGCGAGCTGGGAGCAGGGCGCCTTTCAGCTCTCAGCCACTTCTCTCCGCTGGCTGCTGCACGCCCTCGGATCTCAATCCCGCTTGCCCTCGGCGCGCCCCACTGCTCTGCCCTGCCCCCGCCGCAGCCCACAAGGCGCGTGCTCGGAGACGTTGCCGGAGCCGCCCCGCTCCCCAGCCTCGCCCTTGGGCCGGGGGGGCCTTCACAGCCCGCTGGGGTGCGGACCCAGGCGTCCTGCCCCTTTTCAATGCTGCTCTCTCCAGGAAGGAAACCGACCCTCCTTTCATCCTCTCCCCTTTCACATGGTTTCTGGCTTAGTATCTGCGGGAATTTTTCTCAGGAGCCCATTTCCACGTGGAGTAAGGGAGTATGTACTTTGTAGCTGGGGACATTGCTGGAGCGCGGACAGTAACACCTGGATGAGAGCTGGGGGATGGGGGGTGCGTTCAGCATGTGCTACATTCTGGGTCTGGACCCTAGCGCCAAAATAACAGCAGCAGCAGCAGCAACAACAACAACAAGAAGTGTGTGTGGCAATCTGCCTGCTTGCCTTAATGTTAAGTGAAAAATACAACTTTTCCTACTGAAGGCTCAGCGTAGCGCTGTTGGTAAGTGCAAACGAGAACGCCCTTCACTGTTAAGAAGATGGACCACCACTCACCGCCCCAGCCCTGTGCCTGCTTTTCTTGGGGATTAGCAGATGTAAAGTTGCCTTACTCTGAAGGTCGCTAGGACAAAGGTAGAGGGTGCGTTACTTGCCGCCTGCGGTATCTAGGATTCCCACACCTCCCAGGCCAGCAGGCCACGTCTGGGCAGGGTGTCAACACTTCTGCCTGGCATGAAGATTGAAGATTTGAAACTGGCCTTCCTTGACATGTCTGGAACGATTGCCAACTGCGCATGTATTGATAAGGATCTAATGGTCATCTCGAAAGCTAGGAGGATGGTAATAACAAAGACACAAAGCATGTGTCCAATGGATGTCTTCTCTTATCTAAATCAGTGATCAGAAATCTGAATTCTCAAAGCTTTTGGCTTTAGCCCTAGACCAGTGCAAGACACAAAATCATCTTCCAAAGCAATCTTTAGGCAGAGTCTGGCTCCAGAACCCGGAATGTGACCACTCTGGTGGCTGCACGTATGGATTATGTCACTGTCACTTTCAGCGGTTACTATTTTAACCGAATAGTGCTTGATGTCTGCTTGCTGGGAGACAGCACCAGTCAGAGACCTCCTGCCCTCACCCTACGATGGTCAGGGACGAATGCATTTTATGCCCTTTCAGCAGGGGGAGTGATCTGGCCCCAAAGAGGCATGTGGTTCTGTCAGTGTTCCTGAGCCATTTTCATGAGTAAGGGACTCTTATTTCCTCTGATTTGTGAACTTTCCCCAAGAGGTCAAGTGGTTTAGACACCCTGAGCCTCTCCTCTTGAGGGAAGGAGGAAGTGAGTTCCTACCACAAAACCATGCTCACTCCCCAGTTTCAGTTCTGTGTGGACATGCAAAGCGACACAGCCCTGCTGCAACCACCAGAGAGTGGGTAGGAGGCCAGAAAGAGCAGAAGTGAAGAGGTCACCTCCCCAAGTGGGCAGTTTGAGATGAAGCCTGCACTCCGGTTACCCTAAGGAGATATGACCTGTCGAAGGGCTGTTTTAACTGAAATTAGATCTACCTGCAAAGTAATTTTTCTCAGGATCATTGTCATTCTCTGCACGTGGTTCAAATAAGGCAGATAGTTGAACAAGGGCAAAATAAGAAGAGATGTTTTACTTTTCCTGAGGAGGGACAAGGGATGGTGAATTATTTTCCTGCATCGCCTAGGAACATTATGCTATAAATGCTAATTGAATCAAAGTCACCTGAAATCAAAGGAACATCATAATCAACCTTTCTCTTTCTCTCTGCCCGCCCCCCCTCTCATATTACCTCTTGGGCAATTAAACAATGTGGAAGTAGGTCAATCCTAGACCCATTATGCTTCAGCAGCTAGGAGATAGCATTATTTTCCCTTTAAATAAATTGTTTTATTGAAGTTAGTAAACCTATGAAGCAATTGTTTTATTTGGAAAAGAATTTTCAAACTGGGGCATGTGGAATAAATTTCACTCTTAAGGTTAGTTATGAAACCTCTTTGAGCCTGTATTAATTTGCTAGGGCTGCTGTAGCAAAATACTACAGGCTGCATGACTGAAATAACAGAAATGTATTTTCTCACAGTGCTGGAGGATCAGGTTGTGAACAGGTCTGGTTTCTCCTGAGGTCCGTCTCCTGCCTTGCAGATGGCCTTGTTCTTGCTGTGTGTTCATGTGGTCTTTCCACTGTGTTTCTGTTTGTGTCTTAATCTCCCCCCTCTTTTTTTTAAGGACTCCAGTCAGGTTGGATTAGAGCTCATCCTATGATCTCATTTTAATTTAATTACTTCTTTAAAGACTCTACCTCAAATATAGTCAGTCATATTCAGAGAATATATGCTGGAGGTTCCGTCTTCAGCGTATGAATTTGGAGAGGACACATCTCAGTCCATCGCAGAGCCTACATTTCCTCATTGGTAAAGCCGAAATAAAACATGTCCTCTTTTCTTGTTTTGAGACTCAAATGAGATACAGTAAAAAGGACTCTGGAGAGGGAGAGTCAGATGCTATACAAAAGTAAGCTGTTGTCCTATAGAAATAGGATAAACTCTTAGTGACAATGTGTCTTATGAGCCCTTGTCAGAGTTGCAGTCTCTGTACACATCCAAGGTTTGGAAGCCAAGTTTCCCAAGGGGAGATAAATTTGCAAGCACCGCTAAGTGTTATGCCTTTTAGGAATTTGAGCCTAGAGTGATATTGCAAATAATTTGCTCATTTGTCTGTCATGATCGATTACGTATCTACTCTGTACTGGGCACTGTATCAGTCATTATCTGCAGATGATGTCAAAGGCGAGGGGGCTGTAGGACTCCACTGTAAGGAAGGGAATTTCTGCTGTGTCTCCCCATGCTGGTTACAGGGAACCTCACTGGAAATATCTCATCTTCATTGATTTCCCCTGCCTTTTCTTTCATCATTCATGGAGGCTTCTCAAGATCCGGGTGCTCAGAAGGATTTAGAGTAAGTCCTTAGAAGGACTTCGAAAGACTTTTGGGTCTGGAACAACAGTCAGGTTCTTAGAGACTAGGTATCTCATACTGTGAGATCATCCTGGCTTCTGTGGAAACCAAAGGCCACACAGAGGCCATGTGTTTATACCCGTCTTTGGGGGAAGAAAGCAGCATTAATAATTTTTATAGTTAGGTGTGTGTGTGGTGTGTGTGTTTCTGGAAATGGAACTCTGGACCTTGCACATGCTAATCAAGTGCTCTACCACTAAGTTACACCCTCAGCCCATGGCTTTCTAACCAGTGGTGAAGAACGTCCTTAGCTCATCAAGGGCAAAGCACAGTTGGCCCTCAGAGTCGGTAGGAGTTGGTTAGGGCAGACACTCCTCAAATTCCATCCATGGATTCTCGAGTACCTTATATAGAATGGTGAAGTATTTGTGAGACAAAGGAGAAGCACCTGACTCACTTTTCTTGTACCAGCTGGAGAAGGGATATAGCTTGGCTGGTGGCTGTCACACTCCTCCTTCTCACTTCCCTTTGCTCCACAATGGACTGGTACAGTTTGCTCCAGTGTCCTCCCTGGCTATGAGGCTGCCACTCTCCACTCTAACACTTGTGCAGCCAGACTGTTGGCTCTGTGCATTTCCGTTGCTCCCGATACTTCAGAGGCTACTATGTTCTGTTTGAAGAAGGAAAGGGACCCCTGGGTCAAGGAGGCTGGATCTTGGTTCATTGTAAACATCCCCAACCCTCACAGCCAGTCTTCCAGAAGATTCCCTGGTTTCAGTCCTGTGCCTCACTAACACAGGCTTGTAGCTGCTATCTAAGCAGCACTCCCCAGTCAATTCTCAGGTTTAGTCTAGGAGGGCTCCCTCCAGTGTACCGACCCCTGTGCTGCACCACAGGCCCTGTTAAAAATACTTTGGTGTTCCTGTAAATCATGATTTATTTCTAGGGTAGCACGGGCTCCAAAAGCCCTGCCAATCAGCTTGAGATTTGTATTCTGAGTAGTGTGGACAGAGCAATAGTTTGTCTTTCTCCTTCCTTCTCTCTCTTTTTTCTTTTTTTAGCAGTAGCTGCAAAAGAAAGAGAAAGAGCAATAAACACTAAGAGCTGTTAGCACCAAAGAGTTCCAAACCAGCAGCCAACAGAGACCACTAGCAGAGACCAGCACCTGGCAGAGTAGACTTGTGGTGTCTGGCACAAGCCAGCATTAGACAGTGATGACTGGCAGCAGCAGTAACCAGTGGCTGGCTGTGTCAACTCTTGGTATCCAACATCTGGTGTCTTAGTTACTTTCTTGTTGCTGGGACACAATACTTGATAGCCACCATTTAAAGAGGAAAAGGTTTGTTTTAGCTCATAGTTTGTAGACATTTCAGTCCATAGTCAACTGGCTCCACAGAAGGGAGGCATGGCAGAAGAGAAACAGCTTGTGACCTGGTGACAGGAGGCAGACAGAGATCAAGGGAGGAGAGAAGGAGATAAACTCTTTTGGCTGCCTCCTTCTGATCCACCTCTACCAACCAGGCTTTACCTCCCAATATAACATTTAGTTATAAACTCATAGCTAAAGTATGAGTATCATGGCCCCATGACCCAATCATTTCCTGAAAGCCCCAAAGATGATATTGGGGGTACAACTAGATATAAACCATAGCATCCGGTGTCATCAGGACTGCTAGTGGAGTTACACTTTGCCAATTCACAATTTCACAATTTCCATCTGAATTGATCAAAAGAACCCTAGGCTGATTGTCAATATTTGCATATAACCTATACACTTCCTCTCATATATTTAAATCATCTCTAGATTATATTACCTACTGCAATTAAAAGTCTATGTAAATAGGTGTTATAATGTATTATTTAGGTAATAATGACAAGAAAAAAGTCTGTACTCACTCAATAGAGATCAAATATTTTTAAAGTATATTTTCAATCCATACTTGGTCAAATCCATAGCTACAAGAACTCACAGGTATGGAAGTGTGATTGCAATACCGTCATGCGTCTTTGACCCCTATCTTTTGTGTTTTGAAGCTTCAAAGTTGAACGGGAAGTATAATACACAGGTTTCCTCCTACCTTAGCTATGGGAACACCATCTCTGTTGGGTTCTACTTCATATGAGATAGCATGGGAAAGATGAAAAGTCTAACTACTTTCTTCTTGGACATCCAAAAGCAGAGAGATGACCCCTTGAACTTTTTCTTGTGCCAGGTCCTGAGTATGAAGTCTTACTGGACCAGAAAAGGCCTAAGAAGAAATCAGAAATCTGCAGCAATGAAACAAATTTTGTGATAAACAGGCAGAAATTAGCCTATACTGCTAAAGCAGGAAGGGGTGGGTGAGGTGCAACAGAAAAGCACAGCTTGCTGTGTGAAAAAATGGAAAAAAAGCAAACTCAAAGAAAAGAAAGAGAAAAGAAAGAAGAGAGACCTCAAGAATTTAACTTTTTTTTGCCTTGTACTACAGTTTAATTCGTGGCTTAGAAAACTTCTTCTTTGGACTTCAGTTTTGTTTTATTTCCAAATTGGGACTTAAAATGGGAATTATGAAGCCAAAAATATCAAACAATCTTAGATCCTTGGTTGAGATCATCAGCAGCAGCACACGTCAGAGCTCACCTCCCCCATTCTTGACATTTTTTTGTAAGAGGAAAACTACAAGCCAAACCCAGCAGAAGCTGTTATAATTAACAAACCTTCATGAGCATCTAGTGGCTTTTAGGTTTCTGAGGCTCAGACATCATGAAAGATGGGTTTATTTAATAGGTATTATGGAAGGAGAAAACAAGAACACTTTTTGTTCTTTTTTGTAAAACAGAAGCCTGTTCCATTATAGCCACTTAATTTAGTGTTCCCAGATTTGAGGTAATAATTTCCATGTGATATTTTACTAGTAAATTTGGGATAATGTTATGGTTTGTATATTGTGTCAACTTGAGAAGTCTAGATGCTTAATTAAGAAACTCTGAGGCTCTACATCCTGGGGTGTAGAGAACAAGCAATTACCATTCTAGGATGTTGTTCACTGTGTCAATTTGGGAAGGTCAGAAGTTTAAGTGATTCAGCATGGGGCCAGGGTCCCTAGTTTGCAACATCCTTGGTTTGTAACATCCTTATCCTGTGGAAGAGGAGGGCAGGCAGATGGTGTAAGTGCTACATCCACCCCAGGGGAGCAGCCTGCATACAATAAAAGACAAAGGAGGAGGGACTGGGGGCTGCTTCTTCAGAGGAGCTCCAGTCTTCGCCTTCAGCTTGGACATCGTCTCCTGGCTTCTGGCACAGACTGTTCAGCTTCTGCTTGGGACTCTCCAGCCTGCGTCGTAGACTCTTCAGCCTTCGTCGTAGACTCTTCAGTGTTCCATCATAGACCCATCGGCCTTCTGACACGGACTTGCACAGGACACTGCAGTAAGCTCCAGCCCTCGGGCTGGACCCCCTTTAACCTCCAGCGCACAGACACCCTTTGCATGCTCGCTCCTTCAACTTTGTGGCTGACCACTGTAAGCCAATCTTGTAATTTCTTATACAGTCGTCTGTCTTGTGTTATATGTTTCTCTAGTAAACCCTGACTGATACAGATAAAAAGAATTAACATCTGTCAGTTGGGGTACCCAAGTGACAAATAACAGAGACCAAATCCGACCCCACCAAAGAGAAGAGGAATGTATTAAAGTATATTGTGTGACTCCTGGAATCCCAGGAAGGCTGGAGGGTGAACCTCGGAGGCAGTGAGTTCTAGAGATGGTCTGGTGAATGCCCACTGATTTTGTTCTGAGCAAAGGGACTGCAGCATGCCCCAAGACCCTCCACCCATTGGACAAGCTACTGGATCCTCCACAAACTGATGATAGTGGCCACTATCCTGTGAGTGTGCTCCCAAATTCTAATTAGAGTTCCCAGTTGTCTCAGGTTCTAACTTCCTCCCACTTGTCCTTCCTTTTCCAGAGGTTTCTGTGTAAATACTTGCCCTACAAACACACCTTGTTTGGTTATCTGTATCCAATGGAAGGGGATCATGTTACACACACACATACACCAAGGCACACCTCCACCGTTGCTTTCGCCCAAATTGAAGTTGTTCCATCTAGAGTGGTTCCTGAGGCTTCAGCTTGATGATCAGTGGTGCTTACAGAAGTGCTCCAAACCCACAGGCACTGAGTCCTCCAGCTCCAAGTCTTATTTCCAGTTCTGCCCCAGGTTTGGAAGGCACTCCTGATTTTTCAGCTACTTAACCTATTGGAGCAAGTTCACACATGTCTTCAAAGGTGGGGTAATGTAATCTTGACTCATACCATGAAAGAAAATTCTCATATTTATTGCAAGGCTCTTTTCCAGCAAGTGCTGTGAGCCTTATTTTATACCGAATGGTCACCTTTGAGTCCCCTAAGACAGCAAAGGACCACAATCTTCTCTGTTGGCTGTTCCCATGGGCACACTTGGCCAGAGCTTCTGGCTGACTATTTATGGTGAGGACGCTTCCATCCTTTCATTCTTCCTATCTCCCTCTTTGGAGTGGATGGTAGTACTGTGCTGGTGCCTGTTCTCCCCATTAGCATGTAACGTATCACTCTCCACGTGTTCAGATCATACCTTACCTGTTTAAGGTGGTGGATGACTAACTTGAGAATTAACTATGCTTTTTTTTGTTTTTTTTTCCGGCTGTAAACTCATCAGGAAAGAATGAGAGGTATTTGTTTCCTTCTTCCATGAGGAGCCAGGTTCTATGTCCTGGGTGTCTGGACTTCTTTTAGATGACTTTGTTTCCAACAGTCTGGGTTCCTGCAGCAGTCAGGGCTCAGCCCACTCTCCGCAGGTTTAAGGGGAGATGAAAGAGGGTGGAGCTCCCTGGATGGCTATTAGAAGGAGGTAAGACTGGAAGGGCGAAGATCTGGTCCAGTTTGCAGGTGCTACCTCATGGAAGATGATACCTTGGATGAGGGTTGTTACCTGGAGGCCAGTGAAAGATAGTGCAGTGCAGGGCCAAGTGATGGCCAAGGCCATGGCAGGCATGCAGGATGTGGCATGCTCAGTATTACCTGCTAGAGCACCAGGACCAGGCCAGCATGGATTCATGGAACAACTGAGACTCATTTCAGATGAAAGCACAGCACTGGGCCAGTGTGAACCACACTCACAAGTATTGGGAGGCAAACCAGCTGAGCACTGAACCCAGACCTAGAGAATTGCACCGGGCATCTCTAAGTTCTTAGAGTCCCTGTGCAGCCTGAGTGGAAGTGGTGGCCCTAGAGCACAAAATGGATCGTGAGCTTCTCTGTCACCCTTAAAAAAAGAACTTGATTGGAAATGATGTTAGATTTACAGAAATGTTGCAAAATATATAGGAAGCTCACATCTATCTCTCACCCAATTTTCACCACTGTTAACATTGTTATGGTCCCATGGTATATTGTCAAAACTCAGATACCATCCTTGTACATGTTAGTATTGCTTAAGCTCCAAACTTTATCTGATTGTCGCGAGTTTTCCATTAATGTCCTCTCTCTCTTCCAGCATCCAAACCAGGTTAATGTATTCCATCTGATTATCATATTTCCCCAGTCTCCTCTGGTTGATGCAAGCTTATCAGTCATCCTTAGTTTCTTGTGAACATAGGCCTTACTAGTACTGGGTAGTGGTCTTGAAGAATGCCTCCTCTACTGGGTTTGTCACTTTTTGTCTCATGATTAGATTGGGGTTACGGGAGCTGGAGAAGGCATGTGATTCCTACATGATATCACCTCACAACAGCCCTCCCCCTTGGTTAAGGGGATACCCACCATGCTTTACCAGTGTAAAGGATTATTTTTCCTTCCCCATTCCATTCTTTCTAAGCCAGCCTAATCTTTTCAGCATTTGCAGTAGAAAAATAAAGAAATGTTATTGCTACTTGCAACTTTGTCATGGAACAATTCTTGCCTGTTCTATTTGTACACGAGCAAGGGTTTTCTTGAGGCTTTCTGCCTCTACCAAAAGTAGTAACTCTAATGGCAGAAATTTCAGTCTCTGCGACAGTTGGGCGTGGGTGTGTGGGCTTGGTGATAAACGTAAGCAGCGTTCTCCATCCTGCCGTTCAGGCAATGCCCTGCTCTTTCTATATATAGGACCATACCATGGAATAATCTGTTTATAAAATTTTGGTACAGATTTGAAAACTTAACACTCCTACATGCATATGAGGGGCCATCCTACCACTTATTTTCTAGTGCAGGGTGTGAGTGCTAATTTACGAGAGGGTGTTGATTGCTTGCCCAGGACAAATTCAACATCTTTTGTTAGGGGCAAAATCAAAAGGAAATGTGGTGCTGTTCTATTCTAAGCATATGAGATACTCAATTTCAGGAGCAACACCTTTCCCGCATCGTTGAAACTGGAGGCTACTTCAGGGTAGACACAAAAATAATCATTCAGCCTCCACCTTGGAGTTCATGATCAGCACACAGGAAGATACTTGTAGCATCCTGTGGCTACCACTTTCAGCTCTTACTTTCCCAATTACTTCCAATGACCCTGAGAATTACTGATCTTCAGGTTTACCGCTTTAGACAGAAAGTACTTTTGTGGTTGAAATCACTAGAACGTATGCATTGATGACAGTATGTGGAATGACAGTGAAAGCAATTATTTGAGCACTACAGAAGTTGTTTACTGGTCTTCCTGATTCGTAGAGAAGCCTTGAATTTAGCAACAGATTCAAAGCAATAAAGCATGGTGGTGTTTATTCACACTCTGCTGTCAAAATTAAAATTCAGTTCCATCAGTTTTTGACTTGGGTCCCTGACAGAAATCCTCTCGCAATATCCCCCTGACGTGGGCGGTGTTATGACAGCTCAGCAGAAGGTTGGAGGGAGGCAGAGATTTGGTGGAAGTCTTAGAGTTAGGCTGTGGTGATCTGGCAGAGCTCTGAGTTCAGGTGGCCCAGTGAAGCTCTCTGAAGCCAAGGCTGACTGACGAGTGATGCGAAAGCTTTCCTCTCACATTCCCCTCTATCCTGCTCCACTGTAACCTTGTCTTTCTTTATTACCTTTGGTGGCCATCAGGCTGAGAAGAAGATGCTGCCTCTGGTCCTATGAGGCCTGTAGTGAAGAGGGGGATCAATTGAGGGGAGAGTGCGCATGAGCAACTAGATGATTAAAACCAGCAGCTGGAGTTACTGATGTGACAAAGTAGAGGAAGGGAGGGAAGGTCTCCTGACAGGCTTGGGAAACTACTTTGGGGACCCAAACAATCTCCATACAAATAACAATGGGGCTTTTTTTTCTTCTCTTGAAAAAATGACATAACAATTTTGAACTTCATTTGGAAAAATGTAACGCTGGCAGAGTGAAGTAAGTTTTGGAAAAGGGTAATGGGGAGAGGAAGGAACTTTAAATATTAAAGGAGATTGGAAAGATACTTAAGATACTATGCTATGGGCACCAGCATTGATAAATGGATAGGTAGAACAGAGCAGTCAACCTAGGAGACACCCCAGGAACACCTGTGTACTTAATAGATAATAAAGAAACCAGTGGGGGAAGCTTTGAATTGTTTAAAAATTATGGATAAAATTGGTTTTCTGTAAAACATTAAAATTACAGTCATATCTGATATATCAAAATACATTACAGATGGGTTGGCATAGTACTGAAACACAAAATTTCTTAAAAGCAGAAGAAAATTTCAACATTAAACACTTTTTAAGTGTTACACGTATTACATAAGTCATTATGAGAAAGAATGAAATTTATGTATTTAAAGAAACATGAAGCAATAAAAAGGCAAATGCCAAACTGGCAAAAATATTTCAACACAATGATAAAGGATCATTATCCTTATTTTACAAGAAAACCTAACTAAATATTAAGAAAAAGGGCACCACAAAAATATAAAAAGAGAAGAAATGCAGACACTCAACAAACATGAAAGAATGTTCAGTGTAAAAGAATTCTCAATAAAACATTAAGACTGGATATTTTCACCTGTCAAATTGGCAAAGATTTTAAAAGGAGACATTTTGGCAAAATGTACCATTAGTTCTAAAAAAAAAAATGTTTGTCACCTTTGGCTTCAAATTCAACTTTTACAAGTATCTTTGAAAGCTATAATGTTGGAAATAACCACATTTTTATTCCATAAATGTGTGCAAAGCATAACCCCAAATTCCAAAACTAACTAGTCTTTCTCCTTTTGATGTTGTTTTATAAAATTGTAAAGAGAAAGAAAGGGTTTGAGGTCAGATCTCTGAGTCGCTAATACTGTGACAACATGCAAGTTACCTAATTTCTCTGAACTTCACTTTCTTAATCTCCTAAATGGAGCATTGCTGTTGGATTATTTCTTTGAAGTACTGGAGGGCACAAAGTAACTCTTCATTGAATTATGAAGACACGGTCTGCATGTCCTCCTCCTGTTCTAGCCTCTCAACATATAGGCACTGATTCGATTCTCAATACTTCAAATCATGCTGGCTTTAGGAATCTGGTAGGGAATTGGACTCTGGCAGAAGACGAAAGAAAGAAGTGATTAGGACTAAAGATCTTGGTGCTTGCTGAAGAAAAAGAAGTGAGTGTGAAACTTGGGCATGGTGGTGTGCACCTGTCGTCCCAGCTACTGGAAGGCAAAGGCAGAAGGATGCCTTGAGCCCTGGAGCCAAGAGTTCAAGGACAGCCTGCACAACATAGTGAGATCACATCTCAAGAAAGGAAGGAAAGAAGATAGGAATGAAGGAAGGACGGGAGGGAGGGAGGAAGCAAGCAAGCGGGCTCCATTTAGAAGAAACTAGTCCCAATATTCCTATGGGAGAAGAGAGCAGAGGCTAGTGGGACATCACCTTGGATTCCTGGATCCCTAGGAGTTCAGCACTGACTGGTGTAGACCAAAACCCAACCAGTAAAAGGGAAGCATGCAGTTGGCTTCAAAGTTTTCAGGACACAGGTCTCTCAAAGGAAGCTCCCTTTGAGTCTGAAACCGGCTATCCTGAGATCCTACCCTGTCCCTGCCTCCTTGCCTGAGACTCTCATCATTGTGCCCAGTGGGATCTCTGCCTTGGCGAGGAGACTCAAAGCCGGTGTGGCGACAGTGGGAGACTTCTAGGTGGGTTGACTTCTAGCTCATTCCCAGATTCCCACAGAAAAGTGAGCATAACCTAACTCAGAGCTGGACAGAAGGGAAGACAGAACATGGAGAAATTCCTGTTGTGTGCAGCACAGATCTGGTAAGACTAAAGGAAAGGATGATCTAATTTAAGACTGACTCTAAAAAAGATATTGTGCAACTTTCTGCCCCAAAAACTGAAGCCTGAGAAATCTCGGAGCCCTGCTCACCATATCTGTGAACTCCTTGGGCTTATATTCTCACGATTTCTTCTATCTTCAGCCCCTCTGTCTTTCAGGCAGCCTCAGCTTGGCCCCATATCAGCCTGGTTGGAAATGCAAACCTTTTAATGCTTTTCACAAAGAATTCACTCTTCCCAAGCTCTTCATGACTTTAGATGCCTTAACTTAGTGGTTCTCCGTTGGAGCAATTTTGTCCCTCACGGAACGTTTGGAGTGGGAGACACCATTAGCTGTCACAGATGGAGTGGGAATATTACTTGCAGCTCATGGGTAGATACAAGGAATGCTATAGTGTCAGTGACAATCCTATCACAATAAGGAATTATCTGGTCCAAAACTTCAATAATATTGACTCTGAGACACTCTGTCTGAACTAAAGGTATGTGAAAGTCATGAACAGGGCTGACAACCCCACATTATGAATGGGGTTCTGTCATCTTTGTGACTTCTCTCTCTCCTTTTCCTTTCTCTGTCTCAGTATTTTACATCTCAAAAGTAAACAACTCCTCCCTGTGTCAAGGCCTGTAGTTAAGCAGTAGCATTTAGTAATACAAGTATGGCTTTAGAGTCCATCCACTCTACAAAGTAGCTTGTCAAATTATTTCCTCTATGTATCTTGTGCTTATTAAGAGGAAGTCTGGTAAATACAGTTTCCTCCTCAATCTTATTATACATATGTAGATAAATTCTATATAATAAATGAAAGAGGCTTAGACCCTGACATAGTTTGTTTTCTGCTGCTGTAACAAAATAAATGACACTGGGTGATACATAAAGAAGAGAGATTTAAGACTCAAGTTCTGCTCAACTCTGGTGAGGCTTTTTGGCCACAGCATAACATGGCAGATGGTACCGTGGTGGGAATGTGTGTGAGAAGGGGCGATCACATGATGAGAAAAGAAGTCAGATGGATTCAGGGGCTGAGCTTGCTCATTTTATAACAACTCACTCTTGTGGGAACTAACTGAGGTCTTGAAAGAAATACATTAATCTCTTCTGAGGGCAGAGTCCCTAATGACCTAACCATCTTCCACTAGGCCCTGCCTATTAAAGGTTTCACCACCGTTAAACATTGCCACACTGGAAACCAAGCTTCCACAAATGTGGGGCAAATACTCAAGCCATATCCAGACCGTGAGCAAAATCTGTCAAATTTGATAGAGCAGTGAGTACATGTGACTTGGTGAGGGCAGGCAAGCAAGGAAAGAAGCACTGTGATTCCACCTACACCACTGTATCTGTGGGGAGAAATTATTTCCAGCTCCATCACATGGAAAGGACAGCTGAGCCAGGCTGAGTCAGAGACCTAGGAAGCAGCTTGCTTGGAGGACAGTTGCATCAGGCAGAGTGTGTTTCTTGTTGCAAACATGAACAGGGAGCCCTGGAATGTAGGTAAAGCCTCTGCCCAGAGTTCCAAGGTGCTGTCTTCTTTCTTTTCCAACTCTCTCACTGTCTTGCTGTCTGTTGAGTCTGGGGACCTCTGACCAAGTAGAGTGAAACCAGACAGAATCTCTTTACTTGCATTAAAAATTACTCAAGTAGGTGGTCATCATTTTGAAAGATGGCACCTCAGTTCTCAAATTGGAGGGAAAATATTCATCTAGTTCTCTTATCTCAGACAGAGCACATCAGACCTGGAAGATCTTCCAGCTGTAAAGAAGGGGAGATATTGGCCAAAGATACAAAATTATGGTTGGGTAGGACAGATAAGTTTAAGAGCTCTGGTGACTAGTTAATTACCATGCCTTGTATTCTGGGAAAATGCTAAGAGAATGAAAGTTTGTTCTTTTTTTTATTATTATTGTATTGAAAGTTTGTTCTTACTCCAAAAATGATAACTATGGGAACAAGTTCATATGTTAACTAGTTAGATTTAACCACTCCTCTAAGCTTTGTAGATGGAGTGATCAAAAAATACAGTGAACAACTAAATTTTTAAATTTATTACAGCAAAAGACACATTGCTATTAATCACCCTCATAACACTCCCCCTCCCTTGAAGCACACTTATCCCATCATTCTTGTTACTTTCTGAAGCAATTCTGGAAGTTCTCTATTGTGGGTGTTTTTAGTTGCTCTGTTGAGAATGCTTTGATATCCTGGATCAATTCAAAAAGTTTACCATTCATTTATGTCAATTAAAAAATAAATTTGAAAAAATAAAAATAAAGAAGGGGCCTACCTAAGGAGTGGAGCAAATAATTCCTCACGCAATAGACTCAGGGCAAAGATGTTCTTATACGTGTTCTCAGTTAGACCCCAGAGGCCATGGCAGGCAGGGAAAAAATCCAGGCAGCCTTGAGGCAACACATCTGAGAGCAGGGGACCGAATGCAGTGGGAAAGCGTGATTGCCAAACTGCAAACCCCACCGGGGACTCTGGATACCACAGAAATGTAAATCAGAGATGGAGAGGATGAGATTGAGAAATTCTCCAGAACCCAAAAGGAAAATAAAAAGAGATTATGGGATGAGCTTAATAACAAGAAACATTATTTCAAAAACATATTGAGGAACAGAGGGTGAAATGAAAGCAAAAAGGTTAGGAGGAGACACTCTGAATGGCTGGAGTTTTGTTTGTAAAGGGGGTGGGGTGAGGCTCTTCCTAGAAAGGGTGAATTCAGACTTTAACAGGCAGCAAGTAACTGTGTTCTGGGAGCAGGTGGAAATGAGCCTTATTAAAAGCAGACTGGTTCCAAGCTGGGCCTGTCCACTGGGTGCACCAAGGTCTGGGCAGCAATGTGTGCAGAGTGACTGCAGAGCTTCCACCTTTTCCTTCGTCTACTAGGAAGCACCGAAGTCGCTGTTATGAGAGGTGCAGTTACCACAGTTAATTGAAGAATTCTTCATATTTTTCACATACATTTTATGTACCGATGTAATTTGCTCTTCTGATGTAGGTGATTAGGACGTTAACTTTCTGAGCAGAGCAGAGTTGGTGAAAACCCTCTGATTTTAGCGTGGCTAAGAAAATGGCACAGGAAAGATGCTCCTCTGCTGCAGGTCCAGTGCTGGTCTGGGAAGTGACTGTTGTCATCACATTTCTCCATCTCTTCCAGTACCCTTGTCGTCCTTTGGTTTTAAATGCAGTCTCCATACAGGGCTGTTGCAGCATCTGCCTACCTGTTGCTGCTACTGGCGACCTGGGTGTATGCTTCTGGCGCTCTCCCCTGTGCCTGCTTGCTCTGGGGTACAGTATGAAGCTCTGTGGGGAGGGCATAGACTATGGCATTAGGAAGGGTCACTTCTGCATTACTTTGTGGGGGAAAATGTGGTTCTAATTGAAATGTGAGACGAAAACATGTCTCCAGGTGGCAGACCTGGGCTCCACAGCACACCCATAAAAAACCTTGAACGCCTTCCTGGCTGCTATGGCTCTTGGGTCACCCACTGAGTAACCTCATGATCCCGGCACTCATGTGGGCACAGAAGTGCAACTCAGGGCTGTGCAGTCATCAGTACCCCAGGGCACTTGTCACCAGCCCCAGAGAATGAGCTCCAGGGTAAGGGAAGTGACCCTGATGGAGAGTTCAGAAGTTAACAAACATGCACTTCAGAGCCAGTCAGGAGGGATTAAGCAGAAGATTGCAGAACATTACAGGGATGGAGAGCCCACTCCTTTCCTGCCACTTTCACGGACCCAAAGAATTTCTGTAGCTTTGAAGTCCTACGTGGGAAATGAGAGGGACTTGGGAGCTCAGATAATGCTGGAGTGTCTTCAGAAGAAAAATCCTGAAGAGGAGATTATAAAGGGGGGGGGTTGCAGAATTTTTATTTTTAATTGTTTATGTGCTATTTATAACTTCTACTAGGCACAGATTTCACTTTGTTATATTTATAAGGTGGTTTAAAAATCAACACATTGGGATTGCTGGCCAAGAACACAAAGGTGTGAGGCTTCTCCACCTTGAGGTTGCCTGAGTTGACGGAAGCTTGATGTGAAGGGCACATCAACCAGGAAGTGGTGCTGGACTCAGGAGGGTAGAGAAAGTGGGCTGGGAGGAGTCCTGGCCTGGATCCTGGAGAGATCAGTGTGAGATAAGAGTGTGGGAGGTGGATGCTCATTATTCCCAGGGAATTCTGCCCTCATGCCCGTGGTAATCTCCTCCCTTGGTGACTCTGGGTCTGGATGTGTGACTTGCTTTGACCAGTGAGATGCCAACAAGCATATCAGAAGCAGTTTGTGAATTATGAATTGGGTCTTGGCTTTCCAGAATGTTGGTTCCGTGGGAAGAAACATGTAACCCCACTGATGGCCAACACCAGCCTCCAGGTATGTGTGTGAGATCCACCCCCGCCAGGACCATCCAAGCTGCTGGATGGACGACTTCAGCAGCACAAGTGCTGTACAACTTACAGGAGAACCATGAGCCAAGCCAAGCCCCATCTTCTGCCCACAGAATCCTGAGCAAACAGGATTTTGCTTTTAAATCACTTAAGTTCTGTTGTGGTTTTATTATTGGCAACATATAACTGGTACACCATCTCAAATGCATCTCATTACATTTACAACTAGCACCTTGCCCTACACATAGTATATGATCAGTAAACAAATCTTCCTATAGCTTTTATATAAGGAGGTACAGAAAAAAACGAATAAAAAATAGTGTAGAATAGCTAGAATATGCCATGATTTAGAGTCGGTCATTGAATCTCCCTGTGACTCTACTCTATCTCTGCTTTAGAGTTCTTGCCTCATAGAATCAAGTTTACGTAAAAATGGATGATGTTAATGAGTTCCACTTTCCTCTAATTGCATCACGTATTTGTCAGCATTCAAATGAGACACGTTTACCCAATTCTCCACCTACACTTTTCTCTCCAGTGAGATGGCTGTAGGGAGAAGTCTGGGTACCGACTGAGCCACCAAATAGTCTCCATCTTGCTGGTCCCCTGGATCCTGGGCTGAGTTCCCTCCCTCCTTAGGGACCATTCCTGCTGAATAGCACAACCCATCAGGAACTACTGATAACAGAAGATGGCAAATCTTATCCCCAGATACCAAGTGAATGTGCACACATTTTCCTCCCTTCTCATGAAGAAGAAAAGAGGGAAAGCATGCTTATGGAATCTCTTGGGGGGAAACAGAGCTTTGTAATTTCAAGGAATTTTCTTTGGTGCCTCTCAGAGTAGTCTGGCTTTTGACCCTGGGTTTGTAAGTTACAGTCAATTATGTAAATAGCTTGTTAATGATTGCTGTGACTGATAAGTATAGTTTGAAAATGAAACAAACAGTCCCTGTATTAATTAGGACCCTTTCTCTCAGAATGATTTGTTTAATGAGTCATATCATTTTTATCTCTGCTCCATGGAAAGGTCAACCTGGCTGCATTTCAGTTGCCAGTTTTCTCAAAAATAGTTGTCCTGTTTGCATCCAAGAAATGCTATGTGTGCACAGAATTGTCCAGCCTCTGAGGAAGGCTAGTTTTTTTTTTTTCCTCTCCCTCACATAGCCTAGCCCACAGAGGAAAGTGTGCAAGTAGTTTATTTCACAGGTGCTGCTTCCAAAAATCCTTCAACAGCTGCTGCTACCTCAAGGTCAAAGCTCCAGGACAAGCCTCCTCACTCAGGGTACCATGGTGTCCCAGATGGAGTGCCTTTCCTTTGGGGCATTCCCAGGGCTACCATCTGGGCGTATGCTGTTGGTTACCTTGTGGCTTTTTAGTGGCACATAGGACTTTGTAATGAATGGATATCAAAGGCACAATCTTACAGGCCCTGATGTAAAATCTCCCCAGTAATCTGCTACACCCAACTTCCAACTACCATCGTCTTCAATCAATCAAAAAACAACTCCTACTGCTTATTATGAGTGGTCCAGTAAGCTGGCAAAGAAGCATTAAATAAAATCTCCGGTCAAGAACATGAATGCTCTGAGTAGAAAAAAATAAAGTCAAGGAAAAAAGATAAGCAGAATGAACTCAAACTGAACACAGACAGAAACAAAGGGACCCAGCAAGGTTGCAAAGGACTAGGAGCCATGCTGCAGAGTGGTGGTGGTGGTGGGGAGAATAGATCCAAGAGGTTTTTGAACACAGTAGTTTTACTCTAGATCTCAATCCAGGGGGAAAATGCAAATAAGACTTGAACTTTGAGAAGGTTTGTTTTGTGTGTGGCTTGAAGGTAGCAATGGCTATGATAGAACTAAGTAAATGAGTAAATGTGTGGATGTTGTGGAAGCCAGGGCCTCCTCAGTGGAGAAGAAGAGATGTGTAAGCAAGCAAGGGAATAAAGCAGAGATCTGGGAGATAGACTGGAATCAGAGGTGACAGTGGAGCTTACGATTTCTACTCTTACCCCTCTGAACTTAAGTTGTTATCTTTTGATTTTTGGTTTTTTCCCCCTCACATTACTGTGGATTAAAACCAGGGCTTTGGCACTGAGCTACATCCCCAACCTTTTTTACTTAATTTTTTAAAAATTTGAGACAGGTTCTTGCTAAGTTGCTAAGTGGCTCAGGCTGACCTCAAATTTGCAATCCTCTACCTTAGCCTCCTACAGTACTGCGATTACCACCATGTGCCACCATGGCTAGCTTATTTCTGGCTTCTGTATCGATGTCCATCATATTCCAGTCTCCGAGTGTCTCTCCCAAGTACGTCTGTATTAAAATCCTACCCCTCCTCCATGGAGCCTTCTATTCCCTGAGCAATTTCTCTTTTTTGGAACAGCCGTAGTACTGCACTCCCAAGTCACTAAAAGTACGTTATTAATGTTTATATTAGAATTCTTTTGGAAGTCTCATCTTACCTCTTGTTCACACTATCCAATTAGGGTCCAATCTCTGATTCTTTTCCTTACTAGGTGCCAAGGCATTCAATAATGACTTGTTGAAGCCGGGTGTGGTGGCACATGCCTATAATCTTGGCACTTGAGAGGCTGAGGCAGAAGGACTGCCTTGAGTTGAAGGCCATCCTGGGCTACATAGTGAGTTCAAAATCAGCTAGAACTACACAGCAAGATCCTGTCCCAAAAAGACAAAAAACAAACAAAAAAATCCCCAAATAGATTAAAAATTGACATGTTGCTTGGAAAAGAGATGTTATTTTAACTAATAAAAAATGCGAGCAGTCTGAAAAAATATGAAAATATAACTGCATGCACACTAGAGGAAAGATGAACCCTGTATTAGTCAATACATTAGAGTCAGATGCCGAAGAGTACAAGAGATCTGTCCACATGCTAGAGGCCCAAAGAATCCAGCTAAGGCGTGAATCCCACAGCAGTGTCCCACATGAGTCCAGTGGAAGGCCTAGAGCCCACAGAAATGGCTCATGCAAGTCTGTATCAGGGCTCTGTACTGGCAAGGCCCAAAGGCCAGTGGTGAAATCTAGAAAGTCTGCGATGGCCAGGTGAAGGATCTGTGCCATAAGACACTGGAGAATGGAAGCGACGTTCAAGATGAAGACCAGAGCTCGCCTGACAAGTGAAGTTGTCTAACTTGAAAAGGGCATTTCGATCTCAAGCATTAATGTTGGTAGTGTCCTGAGAGAGCTCAGGAGCAGTGTGGTTCAGGACAATCATGTACTGATGTGGGCCAATCTGGATGACTTCTGGATACCTTCTGCCTTCAGAAGGCCTTAAATAGATGACACTAATTAAGAAGTATCCCAGAAACATGAGTGAACAAAGCAGTCTATGACTGAATGCTGACCCACGTACAGACAATGCGTACAAAGGGAGCCAAGCAAAGAGCATTCAAGTCCTTAGGCTGAGCGTTGTGGAGAAGCGGAGTGGGACGGCCCTGGGAGGAAGGGCTGGGAAGGTCTCTGCACCGCGGTGAGGTGGAACCAGGTGTTCACGTGGACAGCAGGTGATCTGTAGGGTTGGGGAGGTCACACTGTGCTCTGAGAATTTATCCGAGGAATTAAAGTAGCAAAAACAAAAGCAGATCACCTTGTGGGGTTGGAGTTCTAGCTCTTCTTTCTATGGCTTACTACCTGAACGACCATGAGTAATCCACCTTTTCTGGACCTTTGCTCCTCTACTTTGTGAATGGGGCCTGAATGACATGGCTGAGAGTCCTTCCCCTTGGTGAGGCCCTGGCTCTTTGAGTTGTGCTATTAGCTGCCATTGTAGATTCATGAGCACAGGAGTGCTACGAGAGGAATATTTTAGCAAAGATTAATATGCAGGCTAGGTGAAAGTTGGAAAAGAGTTGGGAAGGGTGGCCAAAAGGCAGTTCCAGTGACTGTCTCAAATGATGTCATTCAACTTTAATATTGTTTACTCAGAGTTTTATGTCAAAGTGACAGGAAACACAAAGTTTGTGGCTCTATACAAGAACTTCATTTTTAGGGCAAATTAATTTCTCTTCCTCCTTCTCTCTTTCCTCCTCTTTTTCTCCTTCTTCCACCCCCCTCCTCTTTTGCCTTTTCTCCTCCTTGTTTTTGTTTGTTTGAGCATGTGTGTGTGTGTGTGCGCACGCAGATGAGCATGGGAATGTGTTTAAACTGAATCTGCCTATGTAGCCATGGCTAAAATGTAACTGGTGAACCT
>RJWT010013147.1:0-21967 GCA_004365215.1 Cuniculus paca | reverse complement strand
TATTTGCTGCATATTGATATGTTGATGTTCCAAGGGCACCTCAAATTCAATTTAATTAAATCATAACTTATCTTATTCCCAAGCCTGATGTCTGTATTGTGTTCTCTGCCTCATACTACATAGTTGTCCAACCATATAAACCAAATTCACCAATATCATTTTCCTCCTCTGACCTTTACCTCCTAATGTCTTGCTGACTTACAAATCATCAGGGAGTTGATTTCTCTCCTGGTAGCAGACACTAATGACTACCTACCCAGGAAACTTTCCCTCTGGTTTTTCCTTTTTTTGATGTCCACAAGATTCTGAAAAACTCTGTGCTCAGGGAGAACCTGGCATCAGTCTCAGTCCCTGCTCCAAAGGATGAGTCTTGATTTTTCTGCTCTACCCCAATCACGATAATTCTTGTCGAAAAAGAACCCATAAATACTTAACTCATTATCGGTACCACAATATTTGAGTCATATATGAAGAAAACATCATTAGATTATTGTCAACGAATAAAGGCAAAATGGCAGGAATTATAAAGGAGGCAGGGGAGGAGGAAAATCTCAAGCAGGCTCTCTGAGAATAATAAATCTTATTTTATATTTTAGATAAATTGATTAGCCAGCAGCTGCTTTCCATCTTTCTGCTGCCACGTTTTGCCAGGCTTCTCTTGCCCCCTTCCTCCTCTGCTGGTTCCATCGTCATCTTCTCTGGGTAACTTCCCGGCTAAGCCCAAGCAGGCAGGCACCAGAAACCCTTCTCTTGTTTATGAAATACACACACAGCATTGCATGGACACCAGAGTACTCTATTTCTAGTGAGAAAGGGAGAATTTTCTGTTCAGGGACAGAAAACACACTACCTGCTAAAAGTAGACCTAGTTGAGTTTTGTTCCAATTATTTGTGACTATGGATCCTCCATTTTCTGCCATTCTAGAGGTTAGAGTATCTCATCCACAACATTTATGATGTGTGATGACTAAAGTTGAACTCTGGAATAACTGAAGAGACACTCGCTTGGGAAGCACACACAACTAACGCTGTCACTGATTTAGCATTTGAGCAAGTGTTACACAGTGCTTTGTCATAGCCTTGTTAATTGATGCCTGCCCAGGGCCAGGAATAATTTACTGGACAGGATATGAAGGCTCTTACTTTACTCATTTGTAATGTACCCTTTGTATGGAACACAATAGCCCACAGAGCTTTCAATATTTCTCCCTAACTTTTATTTTGAAAAACTTCAAGGACAATAGAAATTGCATCCTTCACCTGGAATTACCAACTGTCAACATTTTTCCATGTATGCTCTCCCCTCCCCCACATGAAAACACACCCCACACTTCCTGGCGGAACAACCTGAAAGGAAATTCTAGGCATCATCGTACCACTGCTTCATCCTTGCACATGTAGCTCCTGGGAATAAGGATGCTGTCCTGCACCACTGCACTGTCACTGTCAGACTCCAGAGATGTACACTGATGTAATCAAATTACTGCATATGTGGTCTATATTTGAATTTCCCTGAGTGTTCCATTCTGATCTTTTAGTTACTTTTTTCTTACCTGCATATGATTAAGAATGGGGCACTGAGTTAGCTGTTAGGTATCTTTAGTCTCCTTTAGTCTAAAACAGTTCTTCCACCTTTTCAAAACTTCCATGACACTAATACTTTCAAAGCATTCAGATTTGGTATTTTGTAGAATGCTCTAAATTATTTACCTACATGCTGGATTCAGGTTAAGCATTTTTGGCAAGAACTGTACATGAGAGATGCTGCTTTCTTCTGTGGATATGAGAAATTATTATCAGTGATAGTAAGTTTGATCACTTTTTTCTCTTTTTGTTATACTTATCTACTAAATTATTTATTAGGGCCATCCCTTGGAGATGGATGGAGCACTTAGGGAAGTAAAATGGAGAATAAGGAAATCATATATTTTTAAAAAAACTCTCAAATAAAATGGCCAGGATTCAATTATTTGTATTTTTCATTAGAACATTTTTAGCATCTTGGGAAACAGAATTATCTGCACAGTTGTCTCAAATCTGCAGTTCTCTTTGTTCACACAGATCTATCCAGCTAAGTGGCATCTATTATATCCAATGTGCAGATCAGCACAAAAGTTAAATGGCTCAGAGCCCACATATGTGATGGAAGAGACAGAAAGCCAGAGTCCAGAATCATCAAACTCATCCGAGGACCCGAAACCAGTCACTGCCGGACTCAATTCCCTCTTCCACTGAATGCACAGCGAGGACTTCAGGATCTTCAAATCTTTATCATTTTAAAGGACCATTCCCATCTGCATTTAACTGCTATATACTCTGAATTATTCTGCTCCTAGCTCTATGTGCTTATGTCTTGTGCAAGATCAAATATTTTTTTTCCTGAGAAAATCACAGAATTTGGGGGACAGAAGTGTGGAAATTACTGCTCACCTCTCATCTGGTGTGACAATCTCATTTGATCGGCGGTCACCTGTCTTTTGGGAGCTTTCAGGTGCTGTGGCTACATGTGTCTGCAGCAGGGGTCAAGTGTGGCCTCTCTGAAGTCCTTTTTCAGCGGTGCCAATCTTCCTGGGGTCATGAGGTCACCAAGTCCGACTCTTGGTTTCAGAAATCCCTTCCTTCACCCTTCCTCAGTGATGTCCTGCACCTGGGCGTCTATGCCTGGAATCAGACCTCGGAGTTCCTAAGGATGGAGACTTTTGGGGTCCTTCTGATCAGGTTTCTGCCCATCTTATGGCTCTTGAACAGCTCCTACCTGGTAATCAATTTCTCAGATTGACCAGGCAACCACTTCGTCACTGCCCTTAAATTTCCTCTGCACTCACAGCCTTTCCAATCATACCAGCAGCACTTGTACCATTATGTATATGCAAATACTGCCCAGCAGAGTTACACAAGATAGAATATAGAACAGCTGGGCAGGCAAACAAAAACCAACTTGTGATACCCAACAGGTGAGGGTACACTTTTTAGAATAAAAACGTATATTTTACCATGTTGTAACTTGACCAAGAAAACTGTGTACTTGGTCCTACAGCTCTTCATGGTGGAAATGAGACCTTGCCAACTTGCTAATATGACTGAAAATATGACACGTGTAATGGTCAGGGCCTTAAAATCTTAAGGACTGCAGATAAATACTTGGCCATGTAGTGTTGTGCAAGGTTTGAGCGGAAGGTGAAACACTGATTGTAGAGGGTGAGATGTGACCCTGGGGGCTCAGATGGTTTTTATTGTATTTTTCAAGAACAAATAAGTGCATCGTATTTCAGATGAACTTACATTTTACGCTGATGCAAACCATGGGAGCCTTTTCTCAGATTTTACTCCCAATAGACTTCTTTGCAAGATCTTAATGTGAGTAATTATATTTAGAAATCAGAATAAAAAAATTAGTATCAGGACTCTGAACAAAGCACTCATTTTGTTAGTGAAGGAATGGAGGCTGAGAGGACAGGATTGCCTCTTCACAGACGCATGGCTCTGGCAAAGGAACAGCAAAGAAGGCCTGGTCCCAGCTGTCTTTCTGGGAGATGTGGGGGTCTCTGAAGGTGCTAATTTAAGAATGCTTTGGGGAAAAGAGTTGGTATTTTCTTACTGTCTTTAACTACTTTGCTTTCGAATACACACACACACACACACACACACACACACACACGTATGTATGTATATTTGAGACAGGATGTCTATATAGTTCAGGGGAACCTCGAATTCACTATGTGGCCCCAGCTGGTCTTGAACTCCTCCCAAGTGCCGGGATTACAGGTGTGCACCACCACCCCCAGCTTGAGTATTTTATATGTTAGGGCTGCACTTAAAGACTTGCATTTAAAGAAAATGTTAAAATTGGAAACCATACCTCAACATCCAAATGGTGACTAAAATTTTTTCCCTGTAGCAATTACTCAACAATCGTTAAGAAGTTCTAAATAGTTTGCCTTTCATACATTTTTATTTAAATTGGTTCTTTATGTAACTAAATCATGAAGGACTCCCAGAGATGAAGATGCAGATGAGAAAATTGGATAAAATCATCTCTTTTGCTTTCTCCACAAGCAAGTCTCCCCCTTGACTTTCCAGCATTCTACTTTAGCTATTTCAGAATGAAGAGAAATAAAATATGGCAGAGGCCATGAGAAGAAATAAAACACCAAGCAAGTTTAGCTTTCAATAAACTCACCCAGCACTCACCTGTGGGAGCATGATATATTGTTGAGCATAAATGGCTCGGAGCCTATCAGATTCATGCTATTATGTAGCAGGAACATTTATTTTCACAGCTCTATTCCTTCTCAAGAATTTCTTTCCCAGTAATACAAATATTGGTGCATATCAGATTAATAGCAGTACATATTTTCCTAAGTTTTCTTGCATGCTACCATGAATGATAAGATTCACTTTTCTAACATCTCGATGGCTGCTGCTCTCTATGTCTTCTTTGGATCCTGGAATGACCTATATTTTAGTTCCCACGGGCTTTCTAGTTAGCTGATGTTTGCAAAGTTAATTCAGTATATTTAATGCCTAAAATTTTGCACTGATCATTTGTCTTCCCTTCATTCTGAAAAAATTTGATCACCAAATAAAGTTGAACAGACTGTTAAAAATATATAGCGATAAATATATATGTGTGTGTATGTATATATATGTACAAGACAGATAAGTATACTATTAATCTCTGTAAGTTCATTAAAAAGAGCAGTTTGTGCTTTCATTGTTTCATTGTTTGTTTGATTATTTTTTTCATGCCTGAATCTTGTAATCTGAACAAGTACTTCTGAGATAACAACATGCAATATATTAACTAGTGTTAATTTCCTATTTTTTGAAATTCTCCATCATTTCTATCCTTTTTGTTTTGTTTTGTTTTTTAAAATAAAAAAAAATCACGAGGGGGAAAAAAGAATTATAAAAAAAATAAAATCCACATATGAACATTTTTTAACTCCCCTTCAGGATAACCTTGTTTTCTTAGTGATAGTTCATACACATTTTGGATTCTAATTATGAGCCTCTTTCCTTTATTAGAGCAATTAAGTTCAGTGGCAATGGAAGCGCATTTCAAAAACACCAGGAATATAGATTTCCAGATTTTTCAAAAAAAATCTTTTAAAAAACTTTCACAGAAAGTTAAGATGACCTGAACTACAATTTCACTCTGTTGACACTTTAATAGGTGCATAGCTTTCCACAACCCAGTTGTTTTCCTTCACTACCTGTGGTGATGTGATCGCAATATTTAAAACCAAAAGTGTGCACTGGACTCTAGCAGTGATGTTTCTCAACCAAGGAAAGTGATTAGAGAGGAGACAGTTCTCAATGGAAGATGGATAAGCTACTTCTAGAAACCTCCATTACTACTGAAAAAACGGATTGCTTTGCTCTTGTTTTTGGATATTTCCTTCAGTTCAAGAAGAAGTTAGTGTGCTAAAACTTCATTTTGTTGCTGCTTATAATGCTTCTTCCTTTAAATTGCGGAGCCTTGGGTATCCAAAGCCATGTTTGGAGAAAATAAACCACAAGAGCTTAGGAGAGAAAAGATGAATGTTTCTGGGTTTATGATGATTATATCAGTAACTCACTTATTTACAAAATAGGCTATGTGGCAGGCACTGTGCCACATCAACTGAGACAAGGTCTTCCTCTTGGGTAAGCTTACATATTAATTATAATATGTAAGACAAATTAGTTATAATATGTGGAAGGCCCAGAAGGAGTACTTCTACATATCATTCTCCTTCACAGCCACTCAAAATATGCTTTAAGCCAGTGTTATGGTTTGCATTTGGATGGCCCCCTCAAGCCTCATGGAGGTGGCTGAGTCTAGAGTTTGTGACTGGTTTGTTGTCCAGCCCTGGGACTGGCAGTGTGAGTGCTGCACCTGCCTAGGGGCAGGGCCGGCATACACTGTAAGGCAGGGAAGGAGGCATGTTTTCTTTCTTGTGCCCTTTTCACTCTTGTCACTTGTGGCTGCTGTGAACTTCTGCTCCTCAGCCACACAAACCTGCCTTGGAGCCAGTTGATTATGGACTGAAACCTCCACAAACTGTAAGCTAGATAAACCTTTCATTCCTTCACTTTGGGTGTCAGGTATTTTGTCTCTGCAAGGAGAGAAAAGTGACCAAGACAGAATGTTCTACCAAAACTTACAACGTTTTCTTTTGTTATGCAACTAGTTTGTTATGAATATGGTAAATAAATTGTCTTAGTTACTTTTCTCTCATTATTGAGACAAAATACCTGACACCTAACATGAAGGAAGAAGAGGTTTATTTCTTACAGTTCTTAGAGATTTCAGTCCGTACTTAGCTGGTTTCAAGGCAGGGTGGCGTGGCTGAGGGGCAGCCTGGCTGCAAGAGGCAAGAGCAAACAGGGCAAAAGAGAGGGGAAAAGCACGCCTCCTTCCTGACCTTAAGTTGTATGTTGGCTCCACCCCAGGGTGGGTGCAGCACTCGAACTGCCAATCCCAGCACTAGACAACAAACCAATCACCAAGACTGGATTCAGCAGCTTCCATGACTACATGAGGCTTGGGGGGCCACACAGGCACAAACCATAAAATAAATGATTTGTTTTAAGTTCATTTACAAAGTTTAATATCATTTAGGAAAAATGCATCCTGGGAGATTTGGGCTGAAGATTGAAATCAAGAGTCTCAGAGCTTTTCAAGTGACTATTCTTCATGGCTTGGTATTGGGGGAAGAATATAGGCTTTGCAGGTAGTAATTGAATTAGTAGGACAAAGTCACTTAATTTTCCTTAGTCTTATTATCCTTACCTATAAAACAGAGCTAAAATTAATATCTGCTGCATGATGTTGTGACAATCAATAGAACTAATACATGTGAAAGCACTCTATAAAATTTGAAGTCCAATAAAAAACTAGTTTAGAGCAAATGAACCACAATATCCATTCCTCAACATAGAAATAATACATGACTATATTTATAGTACCAACCTTCCAGATAAGAAATACTTGTCAAGATATTTAACTGTAAATGACTAATATTGAGTGTTGATGGTTAATATAACTATAAAACTAGTTCACACTTTAAGAATTATTAGATTTCATGGAAAGAAAACTCAATTTGTTTTCAGAAGGTCACCAAATGTTTAGTTTGTATAAAATTGGATTAATAAACCAAGGAAGACAAGCCGAAGGAAACTCCACAGCAACATGACAAGGTAACAAACCTATGTCCTGAAAGGAAAGCAATTGTATCAGTGACGATGATTTAGGTTGTAAATATTAGAAAAATCCAAAACATTGGTTTAAGTCAAAAGGATATTACTGTTCACTCAACAAGAATCTTGTAGGCACCTCAGGACGTGGTGGGTGGCTCATCAATGTCAGGGTCTGGGCAGTATCACTGATGCCATCTTCATTTTCCATCATGGTGGCCACCACATGGATGAGGGTCACAAGTTTTAGCTACAGGCATCAAATGCTATCATCAGTCGCACAGAGAGGAGAGCAGAAGGAGTGCCCTAGGGAAAAAAATCTCCTTGAATATGCGTCTCTTTTAAAGCAAAATATTTTAAAGCAAAATACTATCCAGAAAAACCCTAGGGAACCCCTCTTATATCTGATTGGCTCAAACTGGTCAGTCACATGGCCACAACTAATAAATTCATACAATAACTGCAAGGGAAGCTGGGAAAATAAATATCTAGCAAAAGGGGCTATGGTTGTATCATAAAGGGCCTAAATCAACCATGAGTCATTTCCTGCAGCCAGGCACAGTGAACAGAAAAAGTCAGTGTTTTAATCATTAGGATAAAGGACAATGGAGAAAAACTACTGGATACCTGCTTAATGGCAACTTGGAGGCATTTTGTGTGGTTGTATAAAAGTAATGAGCTATACCCTATACAAAAGAAACATGGCTCTTGTCCTTTAGAATAGACATCTAAAAAATGACTTCCTGAATTGTATGGTCCTGGGAAAGAAAACCCAGAAGGGTAAAAAACAAAATATGCAATAGCAAAATGTTCTTGACCAGAAGCCAATTGCCTTCATCCCCTTTGAAGCCTGGCTAATCAATCACGCACTGGTTCCTTTCTCTCTTGTGAAGTACTAATCCCCTGAAATGGTGATTTTTAACGTTTAGCCAACAAATTTTTATCTGTCCAAATATAAGTTCTGTGATTAATTACAAGATACACAGCTTTTGTCAACCCACCAGCCTTTCTTCTTAAGCCATTTTGAAATGTGGTTCCCGTCGTTGGCTGAGCTTTGATAATTCAAATGGGAACAGTTAAGATCCAACCCCTCCCTGGTACCGGGAGCACCGGCTGAGGAGCAGCAGAAGGTCATGACAACGAGTATCTGTTCAGATTTTGGATTCTTTATGCATTTTAAAAAGTGATCCATCCTGGGATTTCTTGGGCACTCAAAAATTTTTTTAAATTGCATTTCCCACTCACAATTTTAATAAATTACTGTAGTTTTTTTTTTTCATCTTGTAAGGTATCAGATAAAATGTGTTCACTGGCAAAACAAAGCATGTATCTAAAAGAATAAATTCATACAATCACAACTTCTTCCCTGTCCTCCTCCCATTCAGCTTACACCATCTCTCAGTCCAGTTTCAGATATTAGTAAGTAATGGAATAATACACAGGAAATGAAGAGCCCCTCCTCTGCTCTGTAAATCAGAAAAGTCATTTACAGGGGCTGAGTGAATGGAGAGAGGTATATGGCAAGGGAATTGAACCTTAATGCCTCTCAAGAACTATAACCGTCCATCTCTCTCTGTGCTAGCCTTTCTCTCTCTCCATTCCACCTCATCTTTCTCAATATCTCCTCTCTCTCTCTCTCTCTCTCTCTCTCTCTCTCTCTCTCTCTCTCTCTCTCTTTCTGCTATCGTCTCACTGAGAAGTGGCCTGTGTTCTGAACACTGCATAAAAACTTCTTCCAAAAATTTAGTCATGCCTTGGAGTAAATTACATTTTTAGATAATGGAACTCGGTGACTAATCCTCTTTGATGACTTCCTTTATTTTTTTTTAATCTATGTAGTATATTGGATATTGGAAGATGTTAATTACTGGTTCAACTTTATATTACCCCCGAACAAAACCAGAAACATAGGGGTAAAAAAAAAAAAACAAGATTAGTAAATAGAAAGGGCATCAAAACATCACATTCATTGTATTTTTAATTTACATTAAAATATGGCCACTATGGTATGCTAGGAGTTTTCAAAACTAAGAGCAAGATAATGGGTAATCTATCCAATTCCAAAGCAAATATATAAGGATTGATTCCTTACCTGCTTTGCTACTCTGCTACCACCTTTCCTTCTTTCAACTTCAAGCTAGGAATGAACTCCTTCACTTCCCAAAACACTAAAGATCATCGAAACCCCCTAAACCTCTGCTGTCCATTGCAGTCACTTAGGGAGGCTCAAAACTTCCTACTGATTGAGTCCATCCTAGATCTGAAAGGAAACCCTAGTCATTGTGATTTAAAAAAAAAATCTCAGATGATTATCATATGCAACTCAAAACTGAGGACTATTAATCTAGCCTCTATTTTCCAGTCTCTACAAACCTGAAGCTATAAATGTGTAGATTTTTGGTACCATTTTTCCAGGGACAGAGAAGGAATTGTTTTGCCTTTAATACTTTCTTTTAGAGCTTTCATTGGATAACCAAATTAACAAAGACTTATAGTTACCAACTATATTAGTCAGGTTACTCAGAGAAACAAGACTACTGAGAGATTGTTATTTATTATGTTTACATATTATGACACTTACATATACATGTAATATATTGTAAGGAATTGACTCAAGTAATTGTGGAGGTTGAGAAGTCCTAAGATCTGCAGACAGCCAGCTGGCAGCCCAGGAGAGCTGATAGTAAACTTCCAGCCCCAGTCTGAAGGCCAGGGAACCACAGAGCTAATGGTGCGTGTCCCACTTTGGAAGCCAGCATCCTTGAGATCCACGAAGCGACAATTTTTCAAGTCCCAGGGCAGGAAAAGACAAGCTTAGCAGTCAGGCAGGGAGAGTTACCTCTTATTCACAAGCAGGTCAGTCCTGTTCTATTCAGTTTGCTTTAACAAATCCACTGATCCACTGAGTCAAATGTTCATTTCCCCTCACTTCCCCCACTTTTTTTTTTTTTTTTTGCAGTACTGGGAATTGAACACAGGGCTTTCACAATGAACTACATCACCAACCTTTTTTGAATTTGAGACAAAGTTTGCTAAATTGCTAAATGACCCAGGTTTGCTTGAATTTACAATCTCCCTGACTCAGCTTCCCAGAGTGCTGGGATTACAGGCATAGATAGATATCCTCACAGACATCCAGAATAATGTTTGATCAAATATCTGGGCACCCTATAGCCCAGTAGTCAAGTTGACACACACCAACATTATGCTTAAATAAGGAGAATAAATGGCAGCTTTGGTGGAGAACTAAGGGTAAATAAATCCCAAGACAATCCTTAAGCATTTAAGATCTACAGCAGATAACAGATGATTTTGTAAATTTCTACTTGTTCTAGTTACAATTAAATCATGCATCTTCTATTGAAGAATTCTCCTGAGATACAAGAGGGGAGAAAATTCCTCTTCATAATAACATCAGTCTATGACTGTCCACTACTGATACCTTCAGAGGGTGCTTAGAAAAAACTTGAAGGGAAGAATAGGACAAATAGAAGGACTGAACTTGCAACAATAAGATATGGAATTTTCTTCCAAAGGTTTGAATAACAGTGTTTAAAAGACACATAGGAAATACTCAATAAGAAGTTTCAAATGAGTGAATAAATAAAGTTTTAAAATGTAACCTAATCCGTGACTTCCTCAGATAACTTTTTACTTAAGGACATACAGGAGAGTGTCAGAAACGTGGAAGAAGATACATAAGAACCTTGTTATGTCTGATTATTCTCACTTTCTTCACTCAAAGGAGTGCACTTTACCCACTCGATTTCTGGATATTTTGAATGGCAGAATGGGGAGAATGAGTAGGAAGGGGGAAAAAAAACAATAAGCAAGGACAGAGAAGAAGGCAGTCACTCAGGACAATTCCATGCCGCTAAGTCTCGGAAGCAGACCAAAGGCCCATCAACAGATGAATAGACAAATAGAATATGTATTTATTTATGCACAGTGGAGTACTACTCTGCCACCAAGAGTCATTTACAGGAAAATGAGTATACCTGAAGAATATAATTTAAGTGAAATAAATCGACAAGCAAGCTTAAATATTGGACGGTTTTCCTTATATGAGAAACCTAAAATATAAATAAAGAGCAAAATACAAGATAGATAATAGGAAACAGGGAGATAGGTCTTTTGTAAGAGGAAAGAGGAGCAAGAGATAGAGGGAGGGGAGATAGGAAGGGGTAGTAAAAAAAAAATGAAGGCGTGTTATACACATGCACCAGCTCCCCACAATGAATGTAATCATTACATACTGCAAATGTGGACAAATAAAAATAAAAATTTAAAAACAGATATCTCAGGAAGTTAAATTGATCTGCATAATAAAGGGAATGGGAACGGATAAGTCTTTTTTTGGGATTCTATTGGAGTGGTATTTTGGGATTTGTTGAGCAGAAAGTTTTAGAATACATGTAGGGCGTGAGAATTGAGGAAGAAAGAGAAAAAGATCCAGAAACTTGGTTCTATGCACTAAAAATTAATTTTTCTTTAGGAGATTTAGATTAAAATTTCTTTTTTGCATCAGAACTGCACTTTCTTTAAATATATCTAGTTCAAAGTGGGTCACGGAGAGTGCCTGAAGTTCTCCAGGTTCTGAGTTTTAAGTCCCAGTTGTTCTGTGATACTTTTCTCCTTATGGATTCTCTGATCTCTTAAGAACACCACATGGTCCTGGTTTGTTTTCCCTCCTAGACAACAGATGATTCTTAGTGTTGCTCACGACTTAGAGATGGGTTAGGAAGAAGTGGGGCTTCCTTGAAAGGTGAAGGAACTGTCTTCTCATTGGCAGTTTGCCTCGTGTGAGTATGAGAGTACCCTGAGTAAGAACCATCTATTCTGATCTGTGGAGGTGGAAAGTAGGAAGCTGGAATGGGAGCATACAGGGGAATTCTGGGCCTTCTATAGAATCTCCGTATGGTTCTCACAGTGGTCATAGAGGTGGGCGTTATCTCTTTTATTTTACTCAAGTTACACAGCTACAAAGTGATAGAAATGGGCTCACTCTATAAAATCTGTTCTTTGCCTTATACCTGAAAAATGGGAGCCTTATTATCTGGTGAGGTTTTAGAAATTCCATATAAGAATTCCTCGGTGATATATTGGCCAGTCACACCCTTAGATGGAGCCTGCTTCCTCTGGTAAGATCATGAGTGAATGGAAGGATGTTTGTTAAAGCCTTATAAGGAATATAGCTATTTTTCCTCTCCCTACAAAACATCAAGGATACAAGAGCAATTTTTAAGTACCACCCAAGTGGCTATATTTTTTAGCAAATTATGTTGTCATTCATGCTGGCCCATGTTGCAAGCAATGCCAGTTACTTGGTAGGTTCAAGGAGATGGGAGAGGACATCCAGAACATAGAGAGACAGACTTTCTCTGTTAGCAGACGACATGACCTTGTTACAGTACACGTGCAGGGCCCCCTTACCTGAGTTTCCCTTTCCATGGTCTTGGTTACCCAGTCAACCACTGTGGCTCTTAATCCTGATTTGTCAACTTAATTATATTTTAAACAAACTTAGCAAATTACGCAAGCACGCTCCTGGGGTGGGTCCTGGAGGCCTGGCCTTGGGCATTATATGTGGTCTGTCACCTGCTCCATTCTAGCACTCTTCCCCTCCTCTGCTCCCCACCACCATGAACTAAGCATCTTTGCTTCGCCAGGCCCTTCCACCACGTTGTCTCTGCTTTGGAGTCAGCTGACCGCGGACTAAAACTGTGAGCCAAACTGAACATCTCCTCCTTTTCGGTATGGCTGCTGAATAATGTGTCCAGCGATGGGAAAGCTGACTGACAAAACTATGGTCTACAAAATTTAAATGAAAAATTTCAGAAATAGACATTCATAAGTTTTAAATCGAGTGCCATTCTACATTTGTGCTAAAATCTAATGCCATCCTGCTCCATTCCCCTTGGAACATGAGTCATCTGTTTGTCCTGCGGATTCACACTATATACACTTCCTGCCTGTCAGTCTTCACAACTGTCCTGGCTATCAGATCTACTATTGCAGTATCACCATGCTTATGTTCATGTAACTTTTATCATCCTTATCAGTATCCCTGAAGCACGGGAGCAATGGTGATAGAAACCTGGATGTGCCAAAGAGAAGCACAAGAGGCCTCCTATTACTGAAAACTTTCAGTCATCCACTAGGCACACTGGAAGGTGTAAACCTAACAACTAGGGGAAACTACTGCATATAAAATTCTGAAAACACACAACCATGAGATCTAATAAAAGAATTCTGCAAGATTTCAGGAAATACAGGAGCAGTTTTTAAAAACTTAAAAAGATTTCAGGATACAAGAGCAATTTTTACATACCACCAATGACCAATCCAAAAATGAAGTTAAGAGAACAGTTTCTCTCTCAATAGCATCAAAACAATGGACCCAAAGTACTGAACGATGGTCAGCCAGAAGAAAGCCTTTGGGGGTACCCACAGACTTCAGTCCTTGGTTCTTGGCTAAGTATTTTCGGTTGAAAATCTGAATGCCGGTATAAATTACTGTAAGATATCAACATAAGATAAAGATGAGCAAATGGAACAAGCTGGAAGAAATGAATGAAGTGAATATTTGGAGTGAAACCTAGCCACTATAGGATTACATAAAGAATTTCACATTTGCTTGAAAATAAGGTGAGAATTTAAATTCACAATGTACATTTATGTAAGTTAAATTTCATGCCAAAAGTCAATTGTTCTTTTCTCGAGGAATTTATCTAAGAATCTTGAATGAACAGAAATGTTTTTCACTGCATGAAGAATTGTGCAAAAGTTGAGTCAGGTGCTGAGTTAGGCTTGTGATGGGAAATATCTTTGTCTTTGTCCTTGACCTTGAGGTTGTCATCCTCTAATGACACTATACCGAGACATGCTATGAGTCAAGGTCCCAGGAGGAAGCAGAGGCAAGCTCAAAAATGTAATTTGAAGGGAATTTAATAAGAGAAGCATTTACAAATGAACGGGCAGTGTTAAGGAAACCACTGATGTGAGGACACGGCCAGAGACTAGCAATGGCAAGAACCGGTTCCTGCCCCAGCGAGTATCGGGGACTGTGGCCAGGCAGAGAGGAAGCTGGGAAAATGAATACTTTAGCTTCTTTCCTGGCCCTAACTTTCCAATAACCTGATTGCCACTGGCCACATCTAACTGAAAATCAGAGGACAAGGGACCCTGGTTGTACAGTCTGTAGATATCAGCCTCTTGGTCCACACTGCAGGACAGAGGAGAGAAGAGAGAGGGTTTAGAGAGCCAAGTAGAGACTATTCACTATTGAGAATATGCAGATAAAAGAGATAATTACAATAAAAGACCAAGATGAGTCTGGGATGTTGAAGGAAGGCTTGCCAGGCTGCAGTACCGATGCTGGAGGGGATGCATGTACAGGCAGAGCTGCGAATGGGAGTGCCTGGCTGGGGAAAAGGTGGGAAGTTCCGTGTGTGTCAAGAGTTGAGGGTACAGGGTGGGGTTATGGAAAGAGTTATAAAGCCAAGATGGAAAAATGTGTTCAGAGGCAGGTCACGTCATGAAATGACTGTACAGGTTAGGCTCCCCGTCTGGCTGCTGCGTTAGAGACCTGAATTAACACAATAAAATAATTTTCACTAAGGTCCCAGACTGAGCGAGAGGGTATCTTGCAGTCTGAGAAGTTACAGAAGCACAATTTCCCTTTCTCTGGCTGCTTGGCCTGCGTCCACGTGGTTCAGAACCACTCACCACAAGGGCCATGTTTTAGTAGCCAAAACGGCACTCTTTCCTGCATGGAGACAGCCTGGAAACTGCACATGTCCCTTCTGTGTCACCCACAAGCCAGGACGCAGTCCCAAGGCCAAATCTTGTTGCAAAGGAAGCAAGGACATGTGTCTCTACTCGGAGCAGCAATGCTCCTGCGGAAACTTGGGCTCCTCTTACCATGAGGAGGACGGGGGCCGGGGTGGAGGAAACCCCGTGTTCTCTGCCCTCAACATCTTATTGTCTTCAGGTCAGCAGGGGAGAGAAGACGTTGGAGGAGAGGAAGAGCTGTGCAGTCAGAGAGGGATTCAGGTGGAAGGGGCATCTGCCTGAGGGGCTCAAGTGATGACAGATGAGAGTCTCAGGCCTCAGAACACCAGGTCTGGTGGGCTGCATATCTCACGATTTGGATCCACGGGTGCATCCGGAAGGCTGTTGTCACTCGATCCTGCACCACAGATGCTGCTGCTTCCACCATCCCAAGGATGCAACAACTGGAAGAAAGCCGGCCGTTCGTCAGGCTCCTGTTGTGATCCTCGGGGGGACTTAGGAAGAAGTGGTTTTAAGGCGTAGGGTTGCAAAACTTGGTGCTGTGTGAGGGGTTTGCAGCTTTCTTTCCAACCACGGCCACTGCTGGCGAGCTAGAACGCTCTGTGTGCTGACGGCAGGCGTGATTTATGGCAGCGCCCGTGTGTTCAGCAGCATTCTCTGACCTTTCTTCCACGGTGCCCTCTACCTTGATGAAATCGCTCCATTTGATGTCTAGTCCTTTTAATCCTTTTCCGGAATCATGTATGAAACTATTTCCAGTGCATTCAACTCTAACTTTCTTTGCTCATTGTTTATTCCCTGAAGACTGAATAATGCATTTAGGAGGAGTTTAAAAATTGCACGCTGCTGCTTTGCACACAGTACATGGAACGTTTCTGTCCAGGTTTTCAGCCTGGCCTCAGAGGAACCTTTCCCCACGATTTTACACCTTGAATTTCGGTCCCCAAAGTTAATCATTCGAGTCTCCATTTAATCAGGTATATCTTCATATCATGCAGCATCATCTAATGAGACACAAGAGGAGACAGCTGAGCAAACAAGAAAGGAGGGTTATGAAGCAGTTATGCATAGCAGTAGTATTTCTAAAAAGAAGAGGAGGGGTACTCGGAAAGCACCCAGAACTTTGGCGTCCAGTGGTCCACATGTTAAACACATCCACTCATCCATCGTTCGCTTGCCGTTCTGTTCAAAAATCTTGCAAAGTGTCAACACTGTAGAGGTCAGTGGGGTCTGAATATGGCTGTGAGGTGTTTCATATGCTGAAATTGGAGAACGCTTAGTTTGAGTCATGGCTGGAGATAAAGCAAGAAACCAACGCATCTGACCCCTTGCAACGCGCTTCATGCATATCATCTTCTTCAGTGGTTGGGAATAAGGAAGCGAAAGGCTCCTATCAGAATATATTTTATGTTTTTATGAGTCCACATTTGCAGTACATAATGGGTACATTTATCTTGCTGCATGGACACCATAGACCTTAATTCTTCTTTCTTTTTGTGCCCTGTAGCTCTTCTCTCATCCTTCCCTGCTCGCTCCAACTCTTGGTCCTCTTTCCATTTGGAAGAAAAAAAGAATGGAAGTGGAAAAGGATGAAAATAGAGCTTTTGCTAAGCTCGGCTTGGAGTAGAAGGCAGGCGCAGAAGGTGCAGCGATGGAAGGGAGAGCTCATTGTGCATGGGGTGGGGAGGAAACTTCTCAGAGGAGCGTGGGTTCCAGGCAGGTCCAAGGGGAGACCAGGGCCTGTGCAGTCAGAAGCGAGGAACAGTGTGGGTGGCAGGGGTGGGGCGCATGCAGTGGAGATGCAGAAAGGGTGGTGGTTTTGCAACACCTAGAGGCCCATGGAGTACAGGAGAAGGGTGGGCGAGGTCTGCTGGGATTCCAATGCCCAGCTAACGCATTTGAGCTTTCCTCTGCAGATGTGGAGCTACTGAAAGTTTATAAACTCAGGAGTAACATGCTCAGATTTATGCTTTGGAAAGATGACTGGAGAAAATAAAGAAATGGGATGCGGAGGGGGCGGCTAACTTCACTCATTTATCTAGCAAATATTCGTTGAGTGCCTCCTACCTGGCAGGCGTTTCTAGGGGCTGGAGACACAGCATGGAATGAAATTGTTGGAAATTCTTGTGCTCATGCTGCTTCTCATGGTGGAGGGAGACCAGTGCTAAACAAAAATATAAATAATCACACACGCAGTGATAAGAGCCATGGAGAAGATGAAGTGAGTCAGGAAGACGGAGAAGACAGCCGTCGCACCGAGAGACCAAGTCAGCCCTCAGAATGTGCCCACTGATGAGCAGAGACCGGAAGCAGATGAGGCCAGGCAGGGGTACAGTTGGGATAGAATTTCAGGAGGAAAGAGTGCCCGGTGCAGGGCTGGTCTAAGAACCCTGCACACCCCACAGTGACAGAAGATGGGGTGAAGACTTACGTTCCCACACCACACTAGGCATGGAGCCAAAAGTGACTTTGTGTGGTGCCCTCAGAGCATGGAGCTACTCGTTTCCAAGAGTTGGAGTCTGACAGGCTAGAACAGGATCTCCTTTTATGGGGCGTTGTCAGGCCATGGTTTTGAGGAAAGGCAACTGAATTATTTTTCACTGCTTCCCAAGCCCAGAAATTTTGCATTAAAGCAGCGAAGTCCAAGCATTATTCTGAAGCCAAGGGAATGCACTTGTTGGCTTTGTAATTTTAAACCATTTGTTTCATTTCTAGATGCTCCAAATCTATGCTTGATGACCACTGTGAAGGGAAATCACCCCCAAACCTAAGGACATGCTGGCTGAGACGGCACATGTGGAAGCCCTTCAGCTAATCAGCAAGACAAGCGGAACTGAGGCGGTGTCTGTCCATGGAGAGTGGGCTGGGGGTAACACACACACAAGATAGATAGAAAGAAGGCAGAATGTGGAATGAGATCATTAGTGTATACCATCCTGGTGCTGTAGTCCGTCTGCACACATATTTAATGCACCAAATCCACCTTGAAATGCCCCTCAGCCCCCAGAGAACAAAGTATTAGGAAAATATGAGGGGGCAGGGAGGACACCAAGTGATCCATAATGCTGTCAATGTCACAATCCATCCTGAAGAGCAGAATCGAGTTAATAAAGAAAGTTCTTTAGTGCTTGTTCAGCTGCCTGCCACCCAGTGCTGTGCAGAAATGCAGGAGGAAATAGATGCATCATTATAGATGATATCAATAATAAATTATAGACATGCCTTATAGAGGAGTAGTTCCCTGTATTTGTTTGAAGTATCAATATTTAGGATGGTGTATTTGACCACTGAATGCTAAAAAGAAAAAAAATGAGAAACATGATCTTAATTATTTGTTTTTTAAGACAACTAATACTTTAGTAACTAATTTAATTAACACATGCATAAAAAATAAGGGACAAGGATTTTATAAGTGTCATAAATTAGAAGGGAAATAATGTTTTTCCCAGCATGCAATAAATAAAAACTACCTTGGAACGAGCCCTCTATCTATTTATAGCATGCATGAGGGAACATCTCTGGAAGTCAGACATTCTATCTGAATTCTAAGCATTATGTTTCAGCTCAGAGAATTTCATGGTTTAGGGTAGAATATTTTCATTCCAAATCTATGTACTTTCTAGCTCCTGAAAATATTTCCTAAAGTCTTCCAGCATTGTACTGCTCGGTTATAGAGTCAAGAACTTACACAGTTCAACTAACATCTATCAAACCTTCACTTAAAGGTTAAACACTTCCTGTGTGCAAGGTGTGACTGGGCAAAAGTACTGTCGGAAATGCAAACTGAGCACACCTGAGGGCCCGAGCCTGCAGAGCACAAGGAGAGAGGAAAAGACGGTAGCGCATGCAACAGAATATGCTTGGTGCCCTAGGGGAACCACACAGTGAGAGATGACCACAGGGTGGAGGACTCTAGGCAGGCTTCAAGGAAAAGCAACATTTGCCCAAGGACTGTGGCACAAGAGCGAGATTTCAGATAAGGGGTTGATTTGAGTGGAGTGAGGAAAACAATTCAGGTAAAGCTGGGGCTCAACTAGCAGAACGGTTCCCATCTGGGTGGAGCACAGGTCAGGAGACTAAAGAGGGGAGGCAGGGTCTCTGGGTCAGTCTGAGGGGTCAGGACCAGTTTCGTCAGCAGCGGGGTGCGCAGATGTCAATGTGATGTGATGTGACACGACGCTGCTGTTCATGCTCTGATGCCCAAGCATGCGCCTGCTGGAGAAGTGAGGCAGGCCCTCCAGCCCCTGGGGAGAGCCGCTCTGAGGGCCAGGCTTTGGGGAGGACCGAGCACAGTAGGGGACATTTGGGTTTAGCATTGCTGTGCCCTGCACATACGCAGCCGTCCCCTGCTGAGCGCGGCCTCTGTATTCTGGCCGTTTCAGTGTCATTGGAGCATCTGAATATTTTTTACAAATGAAAACATCATCAACCACAAATATTTGCCAAATGCTTACTAGATGAGCAATGGGAGTTTTGCATGCTGACACCAAATAAGAGCTGCAGTTCAGGTCTGGACAGGAAAGGGACAGGGTCAGGACGGCAGGCGAGCTGGGGAAAGCTTGCCTTGGTGAGGCCTTTCTGTTACACGTCATGTCTGCTAATGTTTCCAAAGTCTAAATTAGGAAGAGTGTTGCATATTTAGGGAGCATCAGAAGAAGCGATAGACATTCCTGAAGCACAGAAATCCAATAGAAATGTTAACATTATAATAATATACACCGTTCAACACACAACAGGTTTGGGGGTGCCAAGTTGCAGATGTTCTCTGCTATCGCGGGGGGAGTTGGGTGCACATATGCCTGGTCTGTATCGGTTACCAGGGGTCCCATGCTGCTGTTTTCTACTCTGAACCCTAGAAACTTGGCTGCAGTGGACATCTGGCTCCCTGCAGTCCCAGTAGAGGCTTTTTACAGTCGCCTCTTTATGTTCTTTAACTTGATGCTCTTTAAAGACTCAGAAATCATAATTATGAATGATTGAAACTCCAGTCAAGTTAGAACTTAACAGTAAAAACTCTTATTTGATAAGATCAAAACAGTAATGGTCAGTTGATTAAAATACAAATAAATAAATGAATAAATAAATAAGACATGTTAAAGCCAGATATTCTAAAATCTATACCAATACCACATACTCGTTTGACAACATTTTGATACACCCCGCTGCCAGGGGCAGAGCTGTATGTTGGAGTCTTTCTTGCACAAAACACCACTTTCGATTTCTCTGAGGAAAGGCTGTTGCTGAGAGGCTGGGAACCTTGAGATCGATGGGGCTGTCATAATTCCTATTTTAGTCTTTAAAGCTTTTCTTACACACATTTTGATAGCAATTTCTTTAAATTGAGATTCAACCCCGAATTTCAAAATAACAAGGACACTTTTTTGCACTCCTACTTTGATGGGCCTTCATAGTTGGCTACAATATGCTCACGGCAAATGCTACCATTACAAGACTAATTAACCCAATCAGGCTTAAGAACAACTGCAACTGAGTCTTGGTCTGTGAAAAGCAGCAGAAAGCTGAGCAGAAATCCCAGGGCCCGTGGGTGTGCAGGGCTTGCAGTGCCTGTCAGAAAACCAGGTCCCAAAGGGGGTGGGGCACATCTGTGGATCTGGCAAGTTAGTCAAAGAGAATGAATGTCTACCGCACAGTTAGCTAAGCAGCTAGTTTATGTGTATTCACCACATAAAAGGTACTGTGTGATTCTGGATTAGCATCCTTGAACACACACGTACACATACCTAACAACAAAACTGTTTTTATTGGGTGTAGCGTAAGGAAAAGTTGCCTCTGGCCTTGTTGGGAGAGTCCTTGTCGTGTGCATTAATATTCTCCAGTGTTCTACCCTGAACGCTCATCCATACTGTAGGATCTGTGCATCAAGACTTTCACATTGGTCACAGAGTTACAAAACATTTCAGTAAAATGTAGAAAAAACACTTATTCAACAGGCTTTACTTGGTGTTAGTGAAATCACGCATGTGGAACATTTAGCATAGCGCTGACGCGCTTTGTTCTAGCTTCATTTTGCTTTTGAGTATAATTGTCCAAAGTGCTCACTTAGAATACAGAGTTGCCACTGAAAGTGTATTAACCAATTCGAAGCGGGTTCTGCCAGCAACATATGGAAAATTCAAGCATCAGAATGAGCAGTGACAAGAACTGATTAAACACATTCAATTTATAGAATCTCTACGAATTTGTACAAATAAGAAATAAATTTTAAGGGGAAAGAGAAAGTTCTTTTTCACAGAAAATGCCAGCTGATAAATGTAGAAGGAATCATAGGAGTAGGGAATTACTATTTTGCAGCTACCTCAGTAATTTTTTAGTCAAAAATCATCAGTGGATGCTAAACCCATTGGACAAACGAACAGTGAGGAATGATATGTTTGAAAAATTTCATCCCTATCTTTTAGACTCCTATTTTTTACAGAAAGAAATGTTCCTGTAGGATTGGAGAAATCTGGTGAAAGCCACCATTATCACACATAACAGCAATAAAGAGGTACAGACTCACACCAGAAGACTGCTAATGTGACATATACAATGTCATGTAATGTCAGCAATGTCTCCTCCACAAATTCCAGTTTAACCTGAATTTACTTATGAGAAAATAAACTAATCCAAGTTGAGAAACACTCTGCAAAACAAAGCATCATCATCAACAACAAAACCCATGTAATAATGTTCACATAAGAGGGAAAGTTGAGTTAAAGAGATTAAGGAGACAATTGGATATGGTTTGGATACTACCTAATGTTATCATATTGATGTTAGATTTCCAGTTTTATGATTATGTAAGACACTGTTTTTATTCTGAGGGGTAAAATGTCAGTAACATAATAATGTGTATTTTCATTTGTGTATATAAAAGCATGTGAATAACCACACACACATACACGGGATGATTGAAACGTACAGTTTAAATTTTAAGAAGTGGATTAGAGTAAAAGACACATTGCCATGAATTCCCTTCAAAATTCTCCCC
>RJWT010013146.1:0-21966 GCA_004365215.1 Cuniculus paca | reverse complement strand
GAGACTTTTTAATTTGTGGTTTATTCCTTCATTATGAATATATACGCACTTTTTACTTAGTTTCCCATTAATATAGTTTGTATTCTTTTTCAGAAGGGGCTTTCCAAATTACATAAACTTCAGGCTCCAAAAACCTGGAGATGCCCCACCCTGGCACAACCAGTGGGAAAAGAATATTCTACATCTGTCCATTGGCTTCTACAATCTCACAGGCTGTTGGGCCAGCCTGATATATAAACTGACAATTATATAGATTATCTCTACCAAGTATAGGTCCTTCACCTTACTTTTGATCTTCGATTCATTGCCTTTTTTTTTTATTCAGATATTTGGGGAGTTCAATGTCTTTTGCTTGCTCTTACAATATTTCCATACCTCATTTCTCCCTCTCACCTGTGAGGCATTCTCATACTTCCCTTCTTCTCACATCCCAACTTCAGAATCCATCCCACTACACTGTGCAAAGCACTGGTACCCTCTTTTTCACTATATTAGGCTCTCTTGGGGTGTGTGTGTGTGTGTGTGTGTGTGTGTGTGTGTGTGTGATTCTGGAGATGGAACCTAAAGTTCTATGATCTATAATCTCAGCCCTTTCTATATTAATTTTTGAAAGAATATCTCTCTAAGTTGTGTAGAGTGGCCTCAAATTTGCCATCTTCCTGCCTTAGCCTCCCAAATAGCTGGGATTACATGTTTGCACTACCATTCCTGGAAGTTCTCCTGTTTTTTTCCCTTGCTTATACCTGTGGAAAAGTCCTAAAATTATTTTCACAAACAAATAACCTTTCCCCAAAAGGAATTAGGGCACATGTTTTAAAGTAGCAATTTATTTCTTTTCCACCTGGTGTATGCTGACTCCTTTTTCTCATCCCCAATTCTCCCAGTAAGCTATGTTCTCCTGTACAGCACTGACAAAATAAAATCAAGAACACAAAGAAAGATTTAAAAGAAATAGGACTTCAAGGGCTATGAGAAAATGGAGATCTGTCTAATCCTGCCCTAATTATGCTGCTGATCTCGGCCTTGGTGGTTGTATGGAGAGGGGAGGCCAGGCGAGGAGCCATGACATCCCTACCAGAGTGGAGGCTTTGTCTGGGGGACAAAGACTTTGTTCTTTTATGCATCTAGTGTGCTTGGTGTCATGGAGTCAAGAAGCATTTGATGAGGGGAGATGAGAGACGAAAGAGACACATTAGCACTAAAATTGCTATATTTTTGATTGATTCAATTCTGTTTCATTTTTTATTTCTTTTGATTTTATTCTCTTCAAAATAAAAAAAAATAAAAATTGCTACATTTTATAAAACATGTTCTCTAAACCCTTCTGTGTTGTCTGCATCTTCATTTCAAAGGAATCTCTTTCTTTTGTGATATGTATGACTCCTTCCTTTAGGCTCCAAAGATGTGCTAGTCCTCCTGTCAACCTCTCTACATGTGCCCTCTGACCACAGACTCTCCCAAGTCTGTGGAAGTATAGTTTCAATAATTCTCTTCCTGATTCTTGGTTGCAGTCTCTCTCTAGCTCTCTACTGTCTCTTTTTGTTTAGTCAATAACCATATCAAGTGTCACTTGTTCTGTCTCTGTCTCTCCTTTCTGGGTTATGCCCTTTTAACAGCCATCTATGAGCTCTCTTTTTTCTGCATTTGCGGTCTCTGTGTCTTATTTGGCATTCATTTAGATTCATCCGTTAACTGAAATTCATCTGCTGAAGGTCACCAGTGACCAATTTCCAAATCTGTCGGGAACTTTCAGTACTTACCAAACCCATAATAGCATGGAACACTGATGGTCATCTCCTCATTCCTGAAACTCTTTTGTCTATTGTCTTCTGTGACACTGAACTTTGCTGCTTACTCGTGTGCCCACCTATGTCTGTCTCCTTCATGGCCATGTAGCAAGGTGATTTTTGTGAATAAAGGCTTTTATTTTCCACAGCTTTCAAGGGAAATAAAATCAACCCGTTTTAGGGAGGGATCTCCTATTACAATGTTTGAAATTCTTCTCTAGGATGGATGTGACTTACAGTAGATGCCATGTTAACAGTCTCTTGGGGATCACTGCACAATTTTGCTGAGTCCTCACCATTTTTGTATGAATACAATTGGGTTGAGACTCAGGCAACCCTCTACCAGGTTGGAAGTCATGCCAAAGTCCAGCAGGCAGTCGCAAACAAGGGCTCATAACTTCATATTCCTACCTTTTATTTCCCTAAAGCAAGCTGGCTTAGTATAAATCTATTTTCCCTAAAAATACTATATAAGAACTTAGAAATGATTCCTCATTGGCTTAGTACTTTCTTAAACACAGCTATAGAAATGACAATCTAACTATTATTGATTATGCTAACATTATTTTATTCAGGGATGCAAGATTAATGAAACAAAAAGTCCGGGTATGTATTACTACACATCATTGTATCATACGTTTAAGCCTAAACACATTTCCAAGGAGTGTAATTTATGTAGTTCTATACAAGAACCTTTTTACTTGTGTTATTTCTGATTTATCTTTTCATTATAAACTACAGCAGAAATTTAAAGTCTTATTTCTCATAAATATTCCATACTATACTTTGTGATAAAGAAATCTAGTTAACACTAGATTTAAAAGTTGTTCTGTTTTGAGATACAGAAGAGTCATCAACTTGGATAACAGGAACATGCTTTCAAAAAAAGATTTCTAGTCAAAACCAAGATCATAATAACATATATAACATCTAGTCAGTCATAATATAATAATTACTTTTGACATCATGACTGCTTGATGGTATTGAATCTTAAATAAATCAGTTTGTTTCTTACTGATATTAAAATAATGCATAATGTTGAGAGGGATCATTTAGTAGCAAAAAGAAGTGTCTTTGAAGGAGAATGTATTTCATTTTAAATTCCTGCTATGCTAGATACTATCTTTATCCTCTGGCAAGTTAATTTATTCTAACTTTGTTTCCTTGTTTATTAAAAAGGGACAAGTACATTTTCAGTTGTGTGAGGTATGTACTTATGTACCTGAGATATCATGTACACTGCCTGATATATAAATGCCAATGAATGGTTACTATGGGTATTATTATTGTTAATAATCTTATTACTAAGAAAGGCACTAGCTTCACTTGGAGTGCATTCTCTTATGGAGATTTGAACATGAATGAAAAATAATGTAGACCTTTAACAATGCCTTTGAACTTCTGATCACATGGCCAGTCTGAGTTATTACACTTATTTCATAAATGCAAAATAGACTGCATGAAAGAAAAAATGCTGTAGTTCATTCCCTCAAAGTATTCATCAAATGAGGTAGGATTTCTGGGGAAGATTAAGAGCTCACATTTTTCACTGGACTTACTTCCCATGAAAGTTCATAGAGGATAAAATGAGGGGAATTCAGAGACAGTACTGTAACAATGTTTCACCTGCTACCTGCACTAAATCTTCCTGAGGTACCATTAATTATAGTGGTGCCATTCACGATACTGCGGGACAGGCAAATTTTCACCCAAAATTTTATGCCTTAGCTCAGAAACTGTCAGCTGAATTTTTGTGTGAGGCCAATATGTGAATGCTATAGTAGAAGGAACACCTCAAACCAACTGTAACTCAGAATAAGAATGATACATAGCCAAGGATTTAGACTGAAGTAGTTGTGTTGTTTGTTTGTTCATTCGTTGTTTGATTGGTTTTTTGTCTATGGCACACTGCTCTGATCAGTTCAAATAATTAAAAAGAAAAAAAAGATAGGTGGAATCCAAACAGCTCAAACCTGCTAAGATCTCCAAAAACATTCATCTTAGACACTGCTGATTTGAGAATATAAAGGAAAAGAACACAAACATTGTACCACAGAGTCTGTATCAAGCCCTCATGTACTAAGTACAGTTTTTTACTAATTATGAGGTTGACAGGAAAAATGCAGGTAAGGTTCAAAGAGTTAAAACATCATGCCCCAGGTTACAACACTGGCAAGTGATACAATTAGTGTTAACCTCAAGTTGACCAGATTGGAAGGGCTGAACTTCTCCACTGAAGAGTTCTACGAGAGGAAAGAGGTTCATAGGTACAGAGTTCCTGGAAAGAGGGGTCTTCAGTTCAATCTAACATATAACTGAGCACCTTTGTCTGCTAAACTACATATTTAATTAAAAGAAAAAGGTAAGATATGATTACTGCCCACTAGGAGCCTACAATCTTGAGAAAAGACCAAGTACTTGATCTCAAGGTATCTTTCTTCATATCTGTAAAGTTAAATAATTAAAATATTTAAAAAATCTAAAATCTTTTTCCCTTAGATATTTGGAAGGGTCCCAGTGGCTATAAAACAGGATGATAAGGGAATACAGAGAAGAGGCACTTAATTCGCACTTCAGTCAGGAAGAAAATTCTTAATGATTTTTATAATTTGATACTTTTCTTACCCCACTCCAAAACCTCTCACTTCAATGAAACATTTTATGATATCCCTAATTTAGAATTTCCCAAATTGGGTACTTAGTTTTAAAAAGTTATGTTCAACACTGAGTTCTTAGTACTTTGGATAGCATAAAGTATACTCAAGAAAAGATTTAATTCAACACTAGTTTCAAGCATCATCCATGTGGCATGCTACTCTTTTAATCTCCATAAACAAACCACATATTAATATGTATTAAGGCTAAATATATTTAATATTAAAGCAGCAGGGTTAGTACTTTCACATCCACTCATGATGGAATAACTAGTATCTGATTAGCTCTTTTACATTAAAATAAAAACATATGAGGCAACTCTTTCCAGACATAGACAATAGGTAGCATAAGTCTGTGATCCTTGAGGTAATGGAGTCTCACAAGGTGATTCCCTATGATCACCCAGCATTTTGCCGAATGGTTAGTCAGATCCCCCGCCCCTTTTTTTTTGGCATAAAATATGGCATCATGTACTCCTAATTACATCACTTCACAAGGGAAATTCTGTCTGATTATCTTTCTCAGTAATATTAAAATTAGTATATTTGAATGTTGTTAGGCTGATCTACAGTATAACATTCTCTGTCAACTTCTCTATAATAGTTCTAGCAACTATGAATATTGTAATTCTTCATTCTTGTTTGTTTATAGCTGGGAGGGTTCTATAAAGAAATTTTTTCTCAAAAACTCTTTGCTTAGCCTAGGTTATAGTTCAAACAACCATAAAGAGAGAAAAATTTGAGTCATTTATAGGAAAATGGATGCACTTTGAGTCCACAATGCTAAGTAAAGCAGATTAGATGCAGAAGGCTATACATCGCATGGTATCTCCTATATGAGAAATCTAAAATATAACAAAGTTTAGATGATAGGATAGAAAAGTTTAGGATAGATGATAGGAACCAGGGAGACAGACTGTGGAGCTAGAAAAGGGATCTAAGGATGGGGAAGACAGGAGGGAAAAGAAGAAGTAAAAAAAAAGGATCAAGATGTGATGTATATATATATATGTTCTTCATAATGAATGTATTTATTATGTATCACAAAAGTTTACTAATAAAAAACTAAAAAGTCACAGAACATTGAAAAAAAGGCACTCAGAAATGCTCAATTTTATTTATTTATGAAGAAGAACTAGAATGACTTGGTTCCTAAAGTCATCCAAAGCTGATCAAAGCTTTTTCTCCCCTTTCAATGACATCATTCACTCATGAATTTTTAGTAATGCTCCAAGGATGTCCCTGTCCATATGATAACTTACATGGCAAGGGAGAATAAAGGTTCTAGATGGAATTAATGTTGCTAATCAGATGATCTTTAGATAGGAACAGTATCCCATTAATTCAGATAGGCTCAGTGTAACAAGAGTCCTTAAAAGGAAATGATGAAGATAGGAACTATATCAGAATGATTCAGTGATAGACTTGACTTGTAGTTTTTGACTTTGAAGATGGAGATAGGAGACCATGATCTAAGGTATGCTTGTGGGTTCCAGAAGCTGAAAAAGACAAATAAATTGATTCCTTCCTAGAGCTTTCATAAAGAAACTGATAATTTGGTTGCTTCAACCCAGCTGAAACTGTGTCAGACGTCTGACCTACAGAACTGTAAGATAATAAATCTGTGTTATGTTAAACCATTGAGTTTGTGATGATTTGCTATAGGAAGACAGTACAGTAGTTATCATCTCTGTGAGGATATCAACAGCAATAATGGAACAAATGGACAAGCTGCACTAAGCATGAAGACTTTAACAGACTTACCAGACCATCTTATAAAAATAAAACATCGGTAGCTGCAGTAACAAATTAGTAAGTATATGGAGAAATTAAGGAATTAATGTTGATAGCATAAAGGAAAAGAACTACAGCTAAGTAGTATCTTTGTTACTTTTCTTGTTGTTGAGACAAAATACCCAACACTTAAAGTTAAAGGAAGAAAGGTTTATTTGGCTCACAGTTTGTAGAGTTTGTAGTTGCCTGGCTCTAAGTCAGGGTGGCATGGAAGAGGGATATCACAGAGGAAAAACATTTCATGGTGGGCAGAAGGCTGCAAAGTACTGAAGAAGTAAAGCAGAAAGCAACAACAGCAGCCCTCTTTCCGTCCCTTATATCATATCCAGGTTACCCACCCTTAGGGTGGGTAACACACACACCCAGGGTGGGGCACACTTAATCCTAGCCTTGCACCATGAATGAATCCCAGCATCATATCCTTAATCTCAGTATCACACAATCTAGACCCAGCCACCTCTGAAAAGTCCCATCTCTGACCACATGAGGCTTTGGTGGAACATCTAGATACAAGCCATAACAAATAGTAATTAAATAAATCTCTATGGAGAAAACTTTAAATTCTAGTGAAGGACATAAAACATAATCTGATAAATAGAAACACATTCTGTGCCCCCGGATTGGATGATACTTTGAACTGGATAGTTTGAGGAATTGATAAAATTATTCTGAAATTTAAAAAGTAGCAAAGGATCATGAATAGCTAAAGCTACGTCATAAGTGAGGAAACTTGCCAAACAAGACATTAAGAAGCCATACTAATAAAGCAGTGTGACACTGCTGCAAGACTTCTCAAATAGAGCACTGAAACAGAATAGAAAGCTTGAAGATAAAGCTTTCACTATTGAATATACAACAAAGGTGACACCTCAAATCAATGAGGAGACGCATAGAATGTTTAATCTAGCGATGGGAATTTCAGATTTTCTTCTAGAAGATCATTATGGATTGGATCTGTATTGTCCCTCAGAACTCTCATGCCCTCAGAGATGGGGCTTTTGCGAGTGCTTACTCGTCAGTGGATGCAGCTGGTTCGAGGTGGCTTACTGGGGGTGTAACTGGGAAGGGTGTAGCTCCTCCCCTTATTCCTCCCTTCTTTCTGCATTTTGTGGCCACCATGATGTAAGCAGCCTTCCTGCATGTCAGGCCCTCCCACCATGTTGATTCTGCTTTAGAGCCTGCTAACCATGGATTGAAACTTCTGAAGCTGTGATCCAAAATAAACCTCTCCTCCTTTAAAATGTGGGTACCAGGTATTACAGTGAGAAAGTGAGTAGGAAAAGGGGAGAAAAAAATTGGATTTGAAAGTATTTAACATCATATACAAAGATTACATCTTGATGGATTCAATATCAACATCTGAAAGGCAAAACTACAATGTTTATAGAAAAAATAAAGGAAATATATTTTTCACCTAGGGTTAGGGAGACTTCTTAAAATGCCAGAAGCACAAACACAGATATGGGGCATAAACAGCTTGATTGATTTATACTGAAGTTAGGTTATTTCTATTAATTAAGTAAAATTTGGATAAAATTTATAAACAGATGAAACCAGAAAAACATATCTGTAATGTCTACAACTGAATCAATTATCTGGGTGTGGGGGCTTATGCCTATAATCAGCATTCTGAGAGGCAGGAGAATAGGAAGTTGGAGCCCAGGTTGGACAACTTAACAATTTAATGAGATCCTCTCTCAAAATTAAAAAAATGAAAAAGAGAACTCATTGTGAAGACTCTGGATTCAATCCACAGTACCACAAAAAACAACCAACCTCCACTGAATTAATTTATTAATTACTAACTGAAATACACAGAACTCCTGCAAGGATAAAAATTGCAGTACAAAAAAAGGGGAAGGATATCAGTGAATAATATACAGTACAGATAGCAGAAAACTTGTAAGTATATAAAAACATGTGCTCAAACTTGTCAATAATCTGAAAAATCAATAGTGAGATAATACTTTACATCTTGTGGAACACAAGAAAGCTTGATGGTGATAGGGTTGGGAAGAACATTGGGCCATTGTAACCTTCAAATGTAAGTGGTGATAGTGTAGACTGATGTGGAATTCTGGATAGCAACTTGGAATTATTTAGTCAAAATGAGAATAGTCCTACTTCATGACTTAACATATGTTCCACATGAGCTAAACCTGGTAGTCAATCTACTCCCACTCTACCACACCTGTGTTAAGATACGTAGTAGAATGTTCATAACAATAATGTTAATTGTTAAAAATTGAAACAGTAAAAATGATCATTAGTAGAAAGAATAAACAAATCAGTATGCTGTACATGCTGTACTGGTGTGGGGAACCACTCAGACTGCTTCAAAGCTCAGGGGTGTCTAAGGATACCTAAGGATGTGACCCTACTTCTAGCTCAAGTGCACAGTGGGACACAGTTATGTAACCATGAGTTAGCACAGGTAAACATGCATGCACAGGTTATGGTACTATGTAAGAATGTAAATATGAGATAACAACCTGTATAAGGATTATACAGTAAAGACTGGTTGCTCTTGTGCTCTTCTACTCTTGTGCTCTTGAGCTCTGCTCTGCTCCATGCAGCCTGTTGTTGCTGATGTCTTGCACACGTGTGTTCTTTAACCTGGGGACCTCACCCGTGAAAATCTCCCTTGCCCTCCCTGCCACCATGAGCTGACAACTGCAATATTATGCAGTAGAGGAATAAACTTCAGCTATACTGCCTCAACAATGGGTGAAACAAACAAGTGAGAGAAGCAAGTCATAGAATGTATATGGCATTAATTCCATGTAAATAACACCAATAACAAGTCAAATTAAAAATATCTTGTTTGGAAATGCATACATGAAAACAAGGGAGCCTTAAAAAAAGTCAATGTAGTTGCTATTTTCAGAGCAAAAAGGCAATACAATGAAACAGGCCATTTTCAAGGTATTGCCAATGTTCTATTTTGTAACTGGGCACTAGTTGCACACGTGCTGTTCCTTATTAAGATGAGTGCATCTTATACACTTCTGTGTACTCAACGTATTTTACAATAAAAATGATTTTAACAAGATTGTATTGGGTAATTTCTCTGGTTCTTTTCATATTTGATGGCTAGATCCTTCCCAGCTAGATTTATGCTTGGCCCATCAATGATCGTCCAATTTAAGCAATATGTGTTGGTGAATTAGACAGGAACCCTGAGAGAAGGGGGAATGCACTAACAAAAAGATCACAGAACTAAGATTACGGTTATGATTCAAGCTACTCTCCCCAAACAGGCAACTGGGGTTTTCCTCGAGAGCTGTCGAATGTCTGTCTTCTGCCTTGGATAAATCTCTAACCCTTAGCTTCTTCGCGCTGGTTTTGTAAACTGTACTGTGAAATTCAGTAATAATAATTATTTATATTATGCAGCTGGAGAAACTGACGTCACAGAGGAACGGCACTAGCCCAAGGTGGCACCACCGCATTGGAACTCAGAGCTCCGGAGTCCGGATTCCCCTCCTCATTGTACAGCTATTTTTTTTTTTTTTCCCTGCTTTGGGCTCACAGAGTGACGTCATAAGAGGCGCACCCATAGCCCCACCCTTCGGAGCCCCGCCCCCTCTGCCCCGCCCTCGAACGCTGAGCCCCGCCCTCTGCCGCCAGCCCTCGCGCAGCCCCAGCGCTAGCCCGCCCGGCCTCTCTTCCGGCCCCGCCCCTACTGGCTGCCATGACAACGAGTCAGCGCCCTGAGTTCAGCTACTGCTCCGGCGGGACCCAGGCTGGACCGCGGGCCCCGGCCTGGGGGCCACAACTGCCACCGCCGCCACCTCGCCTTCTCCCCGTCCCCGCCCCGCCCCGCGTTTCCTCGCCTCTTTCGGGCCGGTGGCCGGGGTCCCTCCCCGCCGCCCCACCTCGCGCGGATGCCGAAGGTGAAGGCGCTGCAATGCGCCCTGGCGCTGGAGATCCGCTCTGTGAGTATCCATCGGTCCCCGCACCGGCTCCTCCCTGCGGAGTTCCGCCTCCGGGGCACCTCGTCCTCCACCACCTTAAAGTGCTGAGCGCCTTCCCACTTCGACGGCGCAGAGGCCTGACCCGCCTCAGCTCTCCTAGCTGCATCCCAACTTCTAGTTTTGGTGTCTTCAAGTTATTTCCAAGCCACTTCCGAGGACTTTTCGGGCGTCCAGCTTTCCTGTATTGGGGGCGGTGGTGTTCTCGTTAAGTTCCTGTTCCCCTCCCCTGTTCTCTTAGTGAGTTAGCCCCAGCTCCACTCCGGGTCGTGAGTGTGGGGATTGCGTCTCCAGGCACGCCCCCCCCCCCAGCATTTCTAAGGAAATACCTCATTCTGCAAACTCCCAAAGCCACCCACTCTCCAGACTTGATTAAGAGGGCTCTTGGCCCAGCTCCTGTGGAAGTTCAGCTCCAGCCGAGACCTCTCCAGGCTCTGAGAAAACCATCTGGCTGGGTGATTGCTGAGGATCCTTCCGAGGGGCTTTGAATTGCTTCCCCGGCATTCTTTAGAGAATCCTTAGTTTCCTCTTCAGATAAAAGCTCCGGCCTGCCTTTTCTAGAGGAAATTCCTTCCAGAGCCGCTTTGCACCTCAGTTTAGTCCTGCAGGTACAGACAGAACTGTACAGTTTGGAACCAGAACTCTTGCTTCCATCTCCTTCCTCTAACTCTTCTGATCCTTCTGAAGAGGGTGCTTCTTTGTGCTGCCCCAAGGAGACCTCTGCCTTTCTTTCCTGTGCACCTTGAAGGCAAAGCTTTACTCTCTACTTAGCCCAGGCTTGTAGTATCCCTGTCATTGCTTGCTAACCTTCCTCACTTTCGTACTGCTGCAGCACCAAACCCAAAACCTACAGGGAAGTCACGAAGCTGTTTTAGGTCTTAAAGAAGGCAAGCTTCATTTAAGAGGGTGGAGCATTGTTTGAGGCGAGGATGGAGAAGCCAGCTTCTGCAACTTTTGGTTTCTGTTCAAGTCTACAGAAATGTTAGCCAGAAACTCTGTAGCCGTAACTTTGCATCTTTAACAACGTTTTAAAAGGAAGATTATTTTAGCAAAAGAATACCTGAAGCCCTACAGGCTTGTCCAAGGTTAGTTAGTAAAACTCCAAGTTCAGTACTTGGTTATTGGCCCCTTCTTCCTCCCTTTGTAACCAACGGGGTTAGCGGCCTGCTAAGTGCAGTGCCTGACAGGCTGACAGTGTCGGCTGCTTCCCTTTTGTTGGCAGTACTAACCGGCTGAAAGGAAGTATTCTGCTGTAACTGCTGTGAAACAGAGAAACACGTTTTATTCTTCTTTATTACCTTAGCCTCAGTATTAGTTGTACTGCAGAAAGTAAGTACCTGTAATGGAACTAAAGGAAAGTCTGCAGGTGGAAATATTTAGGTCTTTTGGTAGACATTTGAGTCACAGAATTTTATCATTCTAAGAACTCCTAGAAGTCATTGTATTTGGTGCTTCTTACAAGTGAGCAAATGGAGATGTATCACAGCTAAATTTTTTATGGAAGGTTGCACAACCATTTTAGGGGCAGGTGTGCAACAAGATGCTAAATTTTCAGCTGAGTTTTAAAATCCCCTTTAAATGTCTGATACGCAGGAGAAAAAAAAAAGACTGTTAGTAACTGTACAAGTTGAACGTCTTGATTAATTTGACTTTAACCGAATACAGGAGTCATGACCAGAGATACTTCTAATATCTTTTCAATTTTGATTTTTTCTTTCATTTTATTTTTTTTTTCATTTTCGTGGCTGAGAATTAAAACCATATAAAATGATGCAGTCAAAAGTTTCACTTCCAAGCTACACCTCCTCAAACCTATTTCTCACTAAACTCATCTATTCCAGGTTAACCATTTTCATTAGTTGTAATATAATCAGGTACATACACAGACTGCATTCACACACGCACCACTTTTTAACTTTTTTTTTTTGCACAATAGGAAGTATGTTTTATAAACTGCTCTGTACTTTGCTTTTTTTCTTTATTTAATATATCCTGTAGAAATCTTCTTGATGTTTTAAATGAAAATTTTCAAACAGAGTAGCTGGAAGAATCAATTAGGGAATATTTGTATCCTATGACCTGTGTACATTAATTTGATTTAGCTATATTTGTATGTTTGCTTATGTATAAAACATTTTATTGAACATCTGAAACTGAATTATTGACTCTATTCCTGAGTATTTCAACTTGCATCTTGTAAAATAAGGTTATTCTCCATAACCAAATACCATTATCACATCTTAATATAGTGATCATTTTTTTCTTTAAACATTTATTTATTTATTTTTAAATACAAAATGGCTAACATATATATCTTACTATCATTGAAATAGGGGAGAGGCTTGGCTCTGGATGTCCGGGTCCCCCAGCAGCCCCAGCATGGCGCTGTTTCCATCGGGGCGGGGCTAGTTCTCCCTTCCCACAGTCCGCGTAGTGATCATTTCTTAGTATCTAGTCTAGTTCAGATTTTCCTAGTTGTAACAGAATGACTTATAGATAACTTTTTCAAACAAAATCTAATCAAGGTTTACATGGTGCATTTGATCATTTGAGTTTTAGGTTTTCTTAGTCTGTTTTAATATAAAGGACTTCTATTTTTTTCATTCCCATTATTACTCCCCCATTGGATTTTGATAAATTCATACATTCATGTCATCATAACCGAGATCAAAATTTAGAATATTTCCATCACTCCACAAAATTCCCTTGTGCCCCTTTCAAGTCCTATGCACAGGGAAATACTTCTCTGGTTTCTATTGTTATAGATTAGTTTACCGGTACTTGCACTTCATATTATCTGTAATGTTTTGTATCTGGATTCTTTGGCTCAGCATGTTTTTGTGATTCCAACATGTTGTGTATTTCTCTGGTTTATTCCTTTTTTTAAATTGTGGTGTAGTATTAGCTTACATGTGCCTACCACAAAATGTTTACAAGTTATTGCCTTTAAAAATTTTATCAACAAATAAATATATTCACAGTATACAAAGTGATGTTTGTACAATATGTAATGATTAAATCAGGATAATTCACATATACATTTGTGTCGCATATTTTTCTTTTGTGGTGAGAGCACTTAAGGTCTATCTCAGTGATTTTTCTAGCATACAATATTTTATTAGGAACTGTAATCACTTTGCTATATGTTACATCTCTAGATCGTATTTATCCTTACTGAAATGTGGTGGCCTTTAACCAACATGTCCACATTCCCCACCCTACTGTCCAGCCCTGGCAACCACTATCCTAGTCTATGCTGTTTTGAGCATGACTTTTTTGGGTTCTACTTAAGAGATCTTGAAAAATTAGTCTTTTTTGTGTCTGGCTTATGTGCCTTAACATAACGACCTCCAAGATGACGTACATTGATGCAAATAAAAATATTGTAGTATTTTGTATGGTTGAGTAGTGTACCAGCCCCAAAATGGACAGCATATTACATTTAAAAAATCAGTTGATTCATTGATGGATACGGGTCAAATCCATATCTTGGCTTTTGGGAATAATGCTGCAATGAACATGAGAGCATATCTCTTCCACATACTGACTTCCTCCCATTTGGCTATATACCCAGAAGTAGGATTATAAGATCATAGTGGTTCTAGTACAAAGGTTCCTTCCTCTTTACCGTCACCAAGCAATACAGAGGTGCCTGCATTCATAAATGCTTTTGTTTGCAAACAGTTCGGTGTGCACCAAAAGCATTTGGTAAAATTTTGTTTTCATTTGCAAACTCTGCATTGGGTGATAAATATTACCCGCAGCCATCTTTCCCACACAAACACAAAGGTGATCATCTTTTCTAAAATCATAGAATAAATTGTTTGTCAACTGAGGTGCCACTACCTTCTTTTGTCTTTTTGATAATAGCCATTCTAATGTATTTGAGGTGATATTTCATTATAGTTTTGATTTGCATTTACCTGATAAGTAGAGAAGGGGGTAACTTCTCCATATACCTGTTGGCTAGTTATAAATCTTCTTCTGAGAAATGTCTATTCAGGTCCTTTGTCCATTTGCAAATCATTTTTTGTTTGGTTGTTTTCTTGCTATTGCATTCTTTTTATTTTTATACATTTTGAATATTAACCGCTTATCAGATATGTGGTTTGAAAAAGTTTTCCATTCTGTAGGCTGTTTCCTTACTGTTGATTTATGTGTTGTGCCTTTTAGTTTGATGCCATTTATTGTTTGCTTGATTGTTATTTGAGTTGTTTCTGCAGCATGATTGTTATACATAAAGCTGTATGCACGTTCCTTCTTCTAAAAATGTTTTTATAAGCAGACATTACTTTTTGAAGAGACCAGGTTTAGATATAGAATATCATACATTGTGTTATTGCCTGATTTTTTTTTACATTGTGGTGAAATTTAATTTTTTCCCAACTTTCATAAATTGGAATTTAAATGTTTTGTCTCTACTCTCTGTTGTAAGTGGCATCCTATTCTACTCTTTTACATGTTTACTTTCTGCTGCAGTACTACCAGTGCTAGTCTCATATGTAATACTGTGGCTATATGAGAGCAAAATCATAGCAAACATGAATGGTGTGGATGTATCACACAACATATTATGTTATTCAGCAGAACTACAGTATAACAGAACTGCAGAGAAAATATATTGCTGGGAGGAATGGGTGGCTTTTTACACCCTTCAGAATTCTTCTGAAAGTGCATCAAATAATTATAGTTTCCCATACTTGTACTTTTAATTTTTTTTAACTTTTAATATTTGAAATATCTTCGATAGAAAGTATCTTTGCTGCTTCATCTCTCTACTTTCTTATCATTTAGCACTGTATTTAAATCTTCATGAGATTATTTGGGCAAAAAAGAAGGAAGAAACGGGAGTAAGGCCCATGCCTATGAAACTGGCTGATTGTTTTTTCCCATAAAAGTGTAAGTTTGGCATTAATTGTGTATAATTCATAGTTTTTCTTCTCTATATTCACTTAACTTCATTTACCTAACTCATATTAACGATAGCATTGGGGAAAGCAGAGCTGGTTCCTTTTCAGTCACTGTTCATCCGAACTCTTGATTAACTTTGTGATTCTTCCAGTTACTATGGTATAGTATCTCAGTCTTAGTCATGCTAACGTTGGTGATAAATTTATCCAGAATATAAATTCCATTATAAAATATTTCATCCTTACAGAAAATAATTACTGAATCTGTATGCGCCTCATTTAACAAATGATATATTCCACATTTGCTGTAGATAATTGTTTTTAAGAAATAAAATGTTGCAAATATAGATGCGGCATCTTTTGTACTTCATACTAACCTTATTTTCCTCTCTCTTTTTCTTAAGGTAACCAATATCCTGAAGCTGGAGTATATGTTTTCATTAGAGTTTTTATAACTTTACTGCATGTCTGTGTATGTTTATATGTCACTTATCCTATTGTTTTGTTCATTTAAATTTTTTTACACAATTAGTACTATACTATATGTACCTTTCTACAGCCTTTTTCTGCTTCTGTTTTTGAGATTTGTCTGTGTTGATTCAAGTTCATTTCCTTAATTACTAAATAACGGTGTGTATTTATATGGCAGTTATGTAATTTTTGTTCCCATATGAAATTTTAAATACCAGTAGTTTCTGCCTTTTTGTTTTACAATTTTCCAATGAATATATTTGTACAGATCTTCTGGTATCCACGTGTTAGCTGTTCTCTAGGATGCGTACAATGTTCTATGGAATATTTACATTTATTGGGTTACCTTTGTCGTGGTGCTTGGGGATGGTCCTATTGGGATTAAGTGTGTGAGATCCTTTTTGACTTGCTTTGCCATTGACTATAGGAGTACCCCTGTCTCAATAGAAAATACCTTCTAAGACCCCCAGTGGTTGCTGAAACTGTAGCTATAATTGAGTGCCTTTTCCATGTTAACTAAGCATGGATTTCTTTTTCCTTTTCCAGTTTCATGGATGGAGGATTCATTCTTATCATATATTTTAGCAACCTCAGCATATAATATTTTTTTCTTGTAAGCCAAAAACTTTCATCTTTTTACTTAAGGGAAGTACTTTATGGCTTCTCTTTGGCATATCTGAATTATCAGCATCATTACTTTTGAACTTTGGGACACTGTTAAGTAAAATGTCAGTTTCTTGACTATAGCACTGCTATACCTTAACAGTCAATCTGTTAACCAAGGTGGCTACTAAGTGACTAGGGTGAATAGTGTACACAGCATGGATTCTCTGGGCAAAGGGATGAATCATATTTCCAGCTGGAGACAAGACAGTGTGGAATGTAATTCAACACTTATGAATTGCTTTTTCCTGGAATTTTTCATTTAATATTTTTGGACTGGTTGTCTACAGTTAACTGAAACTATAGAAAGTGTAACCACACATGGGGGGGAGGCTACTATATGTAGATAAGAAACTGGTTTGCAGTTGTTGGAGACCAATAATGATATTTAATAAAAATCTAGCTGTTTTATGGGTAAACACAAGTCTTTTTTTGAAAGGTGTTAAAATACAATGAAATTTTCAGAAATTGCCATATAGATTAAAGAAAGAATGTACTTGGTTTTATTTGGAGCTCTACTAAGAGTTTACCTTTTGGAAAATCCCAGCACAAGTGACGGCACTGCTTGTGTTGTGTGAGTTGCCCTTATGTGTTCCCTATCATTCTACGTTTGAAACTCTCAATTTTACTTAGATTCCGTATGAGTGCAAATGTGTTTTCCAGCCTTAGTCCTGCCCAAGCACTTACATGTAGAAATATATATTTTATTATAAATTCCTTTTTTTTCTTTTGGTTAGGAAATTGATTTATTTTTTAGTTATGTGTGTAGGTAAGTTGCAAAATATATGTTGTGAAAGAGAGGTTTTGAATCTTTAGACTAGAAACTATGTTAGCTTACTGTCATGGTGACAAAATACCTGAGAAAGTCAACTTTTTTTTTTTTTGCGGCACCGGGGATTGAACTCACAACCTTGCGCTTGCTGGGCAGGCACTTAGACCGCTGAGCTAGATCCCCAGCCCTGAAAGTCAACTTTTTTAAAAGAAAAAGATTTATTTTGGTTCACAAGCTCAAGGATTTCAGTCCATGATTGTATTACAGAGAAACCAATATCAAACTAAATGGAAGACTCTTTGCATGGAGAAATCTAGAAGGCAGCTTGTTTATTGATTGTCACGCCAGCGGACTCGCAGGACCAAGTCCAAATCACTAGCACTGAGGCCAGTTTTGGGTTCAGTTTAAATACAGTTTACAAGCAGGAAGTACAAGGCATTACATGGTTGGTTACATGGATTGAATTAAGTTTATATTGTCAGGAAAACGAATTCTAAATATATTTGCTTAAAAGGAATTGTTTATCATAACATAGGAACATCCTGGGGACAAGGGGAGGGGGTTTAAGCAGAGCAAGTAGAGTTAAAAAGTGGCTGGGTTACTTCACCCCGACCAAAGTCCTGGAAGCCAGTTAGTAGCAATACATTTTTTTAATTAAGGGAAACATAAGCTGAGAATAGTCAAATTGTCCCAGTGTATTATCAGAAGAAAAGCATCTGGACCCAGACAGTCAAGGATGACTGAATTCAGCAGGGTGTTTACATGGCAGGCAACAGGAGCGTAGGCAGAAGCTACTATTTGATTTTAACTTGCTATAACATGTCTATAAGTTTGTTATTCTGTAACTGTGCCTTTACTGATCGTGTAATTGTGCCCCAACAATTGGACAGCTCAATTGCTTTTAGGCTGTGAGGCAGAAACATCACTTCAGAAAGATGAGACAGAGGAAAGCTCCTCATCCCATGGTAGCTAGGAAGTAGAGAGAAAGGGAAATAGCCATAGAGGGAGGGACCAGGGGTAAGTTTTAGTCCCCAAGTTCATGCCACCATGACCCCCTTGCCTTGAACTAAGCCCCACTTCCTTTCCATTGCTTTCCAGTAATGCTATCAGACTGTGGTCTCTTCATTAGATTAATCCATTGATGAAGTTAGAGTCCTAATGATCCAGTCACATTCCAAGAGCTCCACCTCTCAAAACATGAGATTATGGGGGAGCATTTTAGATTTAAACCATAACAGACCCATTGCTTATTGGAGGTACATTTAGCAAAGAAACTATTGAGCCTTAGTATATCTTACTAGTTTTCTTGATTCTGTGAAAAATTACTACAGATTTGGTGGTTTGCAACAACAGACATTTTTTCTTTTACATTTCTGGAGGCCAGAATTGCAAAGTAAATGAGGCAGTGCAACTCTACCTCTCAAGGCTGTAGGGGAGAGTCTTTCTATCCCTTTTCTAACTTTTCCTGGCTTTAGGTTTTGTTTGTATTGGCTATGTAATTTCCAAGTTTCATTTTCTGTGATTAGCCAGTTCATATCCTTCTGTCCTTGAAGAGTGTAGGAAACTTTTTTCTTAAATACATTTTGGATATTAAGCCTCGGTTGTTTATATGTGATATAACTTCCAATGAAGCTTATATTTTTACCTGTGGTGTCTTTAGTAATTTTTTTTGTCATTAAATTTTTGTTGCTGGTAAGGAATATTATATATTTTTTAAGCTTTTATTTTAATTGGTAAATCACATACTGTTGATTTTTTAAATTAATATTTTCCTGGGCTATAACATACATTCAGGAAGTACACAAATCCTAATTGTATAATAACCAATATCTAGAATATCATCAGCACCATACCTGCTGGGCTGTTTCCTTTCTCCTCTTCCTTCAATAACAATGTAATCTGAGCTTTTGAAATCTAGCTCATTCTGTTTGTATGTATGTAAGTATGTATCTGTATGTGTCTTTCCAGTATAGACTTTTTTGTCTAACTTTGTAAAAAATTCATTCACATGGTTTTGTGAGACAAGAATAATTTTAACTGTCTTACATAAATCTACCATCTTTTATTTATCCCTTCTATTGTTGATGGACATTTTCATTGTTTCCAATTTAGGGATATTACAAATTTTGCTCTCATGAAGACTTTTGTTTGCATTGTTTTTGCACATTTTATATTTTAATTTTGTATTCACTTGCATTGCTGACATGTCATATTAGTTCTGGTAGTTACTTGGATTTTTATGTGGAAAAATCTTTATTTTTTTTCCAATAAGATTTATTTGGCTTCTCCTGTGCAATTTTTACCCTCCTCATCCTTAATTACATTGTTGGTCAAATCTTCTGTAAAATGATAGAGATAATAATACATATATATATTTTGTTTTTTTCTGATTTCAAGTTATGCTTCTGAAGTTCACCCAGTAAAATTACAGTGAATCTTGTGAAATTGCTGATAATGGACCATTTATTTTAAACTCTTACAATTTCATATATACTTTATCCTAATATTAATATTGGTTATAAGGCTGCCATTTATTCAGTTAGTATAGTACCCTTTTATTTCTAATTTTAAAAATGAGTTATTTTAAATGTTTTTTCAATCTAATAAAATTATCATATAATAGTGCACTTATATTCTGTTAAAAAAGACACATTTTTTGATGTTGAACTCTTTTCATTCTTTTGCTATTTTTTTTTAAAGTCAGGATATATAATTATTACCTTCTTTTGCTGAATTTAACTGGCTGGTTTTTTATTTAGGATTTTTCATTTGTGTTCATAGATATGATCTTAGTTTTTTTGAGTTGTATACTAAGTTAGTTTTATTGACTTTTAAAAACATTTATTTTGAAATATTTCAGATATAAAAACATAACAAAACTTATGAGTAATACAGTGGATGCTCATACACTTGCCTACTAGCTTAAGAAATAAAACATTATAGATAAAGAGAAGCCTCCTATAAATCTCTTCCGAAAAAATTATGCTTTCTCTTCCTTTTGGCAAGAGTTTGGGAGTTCTGCTATAACTTATGAACTATTTTTAAGAGTTTAGGGCTGGGGATCTAGCTCAGCGGTCTAAGTGCCTGCCCGGCAAGCACAAGGTCGTGAGTTCAATCCCCGGTGCCACAAAAAAAAAAAAAAAAAAAAGAGTTTAATATCCAAATGCATAGAATTTATGTATAAATGCCTTCCTACTTCATCTCCCATGTACACAGACACACACACACATATATGTACTATCTTTTATTGTGACATTTTGGTTATACACACATATTGTCTTTTATTGTGGCATTTTAGTTAATTTAATTAATTGCATTGGGGTATTATATAAAGATCCCAAAAAACAGAACCAATAGGATAGATAGATACATAGGAAAATTTATTATGAAAATTAGCACACTTGATTATGGAGGCTGGAAGTCTCACAGTATGCTGTAAGCTGGAGGACCAAGGAAGTTGGTAGTGTAATTTAACCTCAGTCCAAAGGTCAGACAACCAGCAGAGCCAATTGTTTAAAAGTCTCAGATTCTGAAAGCCAGAGACCTTGCAGTTTTTTTTGAGCAAGGATGTAAATTGAACGTGCTAACTCAAAGAGTGAGCAGGGTTGCTCTTTGTCTGCATTTTTGTTCTATCCTGATGCTAACAGATTAGATAATGCCTGTCCACATTGGTAAGGGCAGGTCTTTACTCAGTCTAATGAGCCATACAGTAACCTCTTAAGGAAACACCCTCCCACACACACCTGGCAATACTGTTTTATCAGGAGAGTATCCCTTAACTCAAATTGGTATGTAAAATTGACCATCACAGTTATGAACAAGATGAGAATTATCCTGATTATTTTTATTTCTTTTGTGTCCTTATACTTATCCAACCATTATAAATGTTATTTACTTGAAAATAATATATAATCTAATCTGTTCTGTTTTATCACATCAAGCTTGTCTACTCTGAAATACTTTACATCGCATATTAAATTTTTGTCTATATGATCTACCAGTTTTAATGGAAACATATTAGAATCTTTATTATGATTATGTATTTTCACTTTATCTTTGATGTATTTCAGTATACTGTAATGTATAGAGTTGTAGATTTATTTGTTTATTTTTTTTTTGTACTGGGTGTGTATTTTCCATCGGAGAATTCATGGGTTTCTTTAGCTCTGGAAAATCCTTGGTTATAGTATCTTTGAATATGTTTTTGCTGTTCTATCTTTTCTCGTGACAGTGTCATTAGATATATGTTGGAAATTTTATCTGTTTTCCATGTTTCTTAAATTCTTGCATGTGCAGGTATGTAATATTTTTGTTTTTGTCTTGGAGACTTATTTACTATTAAATTCTTATTTACTTATTTAAATTTTTATTTTTCTTTATTGACTTTCTTTGTTTTTTGTTTTTTTTTGGCGGCACCAGGGATTGAACTCACGGCCTCACACTTGCCAGGCAGGCACTTAGGCTACTGAGCCAAATCCCTGGCCCTTCTTTATTGATATTTTTCAAGATCCTCATTTAGTCTCTTAAGCTGTCTACCAATTTTTTTTTTTTTCTGTATCAGGAATTGAACTCAGGACCTTGCGCTTGCCACGCAAGTGCTTCTTTTTTCATTCTTATTTCTTGTGATTTCATATTTTCTCATCTTTGTGGTGTTTTTATTTTTCCTTTCTCTTACTAGATAAAGGATTCTAAATATTGCTTCTAAAATTGTTCTCCAATTGTGTAAATTACTTTATTTGTATTTCAAGTGAATTTATCCAGTATCAATTTTGTTAGCTTCCTTAGTGCCTTGATGATATTGAGATTATAGTTCAATTTTAGGAGGATTGATATCTTAACAATATTGAAACTTAGAGACAGCGCAGGGGCAAGTGAGAGCCGGACGGGCACTGGGCGACTCTGTGCCTCGCTGAGGAAATCAAGTAAACATGGGCAAAGGAG
>RJWT010013145.1:0-21969 GCA_004365215.1 Cuniculus paca | reverse complement strand
TTTTTTTTTTTTTTTTTGCAGTGCTAGGGATTGAACCCATGACCTTGCGCTTGCCCGGCAGATGCTTAGACCGCTGAGCTAGATCCCCAGCCCTGTTTTTTTAAACAGGGTCTCACTATGCCATTCAGGCTGGCCTTGAGCTCACTTTGTAGCCCAGGCTGGTCTCCAACTCACAATGATCCGCCTGTCTCAGTCAGCCTCCCAGTGCTGGGATTACAGGCGTGAGCCACCACGCCCGGCTGACACATATATATTCTTTTTAGTCCAGGAGACTTGTGACACCTATTTTGTTGTAGTATATGTTCAATTTTGGGACGTTTTACATACATAATCTTATATATGAGTGAAAATTTTATTTCTTTGTTTACAACCCATGTAACATTTTTCTTATCTTACTGAATTTCTGTGGCCTCATTGTTGAACAGATGTAGTAATAGCGAAAATATTGACTTCCTCATGATTCCGGAAAGAGAGCCTTAGTATTTCACTATAAAATACAATATTGGCTGGCGATTTAGCTCAGCAGCCTAAGCGCCTGCCTGGCAAGTGTAAGTTTGTGAGTTCAATCCCCAGTGCTGCAAAAAAAATAAATAAATAAAAATAAAATACAATATTTGTTATTGCATCACTTTAGATTATCTTAATAATTTTGATGACTTGTTCCATTTCCAATTTGTTTTACGTTTATATATTAAATTGATATTGGCTTTATAATTTTTATCTATTGAAATTATCATATGCTTGAAATTAACATGTAATATTTTGCTTACAAATTTTTTTTTTTTTTTGCGGCACCAGGGATTGAACTCACGACCTAGCGCTGGCCAGGCAGGCGCTTAGGCCACTGAGCTAGATCCCCAGCCCTTGCTTACAAATTTTATACTTATGTTAACTATTGATACTGACCAATTATTTTCCTTTTCATATTATCTTTTTTGAATGTCATTATATACTCTGAAAATAAAGCAAGCATTAGATTACTAATAAATACACAAATGTAACATGTTTGTTGTGTATGAGATCATAAGATATAATGGCTTGACTAATCCGTAAACTACATTAGATATCAATTATGAATAAAACTAATACTGCCGCAGAAAAATATGGACAAAAGATATGAATAGTCAAGTCCCAGAAATGGAAACAAGATTGCTACCCATACATATGAGCGATGAAAGCTACCAAGATGAATGAAATCAAAGCTACTAATGAACTGGGGATTTAGCTCAGTGGCATAGTGTCTACCTGGCAAGCACAAGGTTCTAAGTTTGATTCCAGGTACCAAAAAAAAAAAAAAAGCTACTTTTGAATGATTTTCACCTACGAGTTTATAATTAATGCAAGAGTCTGAAAACTCACTTTAATGACAAAGGTTATGGAAAATCAGGCATTCTCATGCATTGCTGGTGTGAGTGTCTAGAAGTATTCCTTTCATGGATGGAAATTTGCAAACAACTACTAAATTTAAATTCGCCTATCCCCACCCCTAAAAAAAAGAGAGAGCGGTTTGAGTGTCAAAGTACTAAAGGTTTATTATTAACTTTCTCACTAGACAGTTGAGTAATATTTTGCAAGTCATTATTTTCATTGATTGTTTACCTTTTTAGAATGAGATATTTGAAATGTATTTTTGTAGCCTGTTCAATTCTATATTACTGCAATGTGCAATGTTTATACTTGCACAGAATTCTAAATATAAACTTATCTATGGATGAGAAAACAGCTCTTTCTTAAGTTCTTTTTTCTTCTCTTGACTATGGCATGTTTTCAGCCTATGTGTATGATTTTTAAAAAATCAATTTTTGTCTCATTTTTAATTGTTCAGTTTTCAGTCAGTTATCATATGACTTCTTAGTTCATAATTTTTTTAAAAAACTATACAGATGAAAATGCAAGCTTGTCGTGCATATTTAGAAGCACTGTACTATAATCGTGAAGAACATGGTCAAAAGAGCCAGAATGACTGGCTTGGAAGTCACAGGTGTACTATCTAAGTAACTTACTTTATTTCTTTCACAGTTTTCTCACCTATGACAGAGGCTAATAAGAGAAAAGAACATACTTCATAGGGATATGAAGGTGAACCTTACATATTGAAAACCTACTAAATATGTACAGTATTTGCTATTTTTACCTAGTATTTGCTAGAATGAGGATAGAGAGGTCCATATCACAACTTTAAAATAAGCTTTTTTCTTAACTGTAAACAAATAATAATTATGTATCTGTAAAACTTAAACTTTTCAGGAACTTTTTTCCAAAAGAAAAATAGTATACACTTTTAAAATATTAAACATAAATACTATTTAAGTGTCTTTCACTCAAAAGATGACATAATTTCGACCCAACATAAAAAAAATTGTAAGGTTCAGGGAAGTCTTCATCTTTTAGTGTTAAGAGCCTTTGTGTTCCTAGTCATTGGACAAAACTTAACTACTTCTGCATAAATTGATATGAAATTATTACTGACATGAATAAAGTGGGTAGAGGAACTTTCATTTGACAAAGAGAACTATCTCTCTATAACACAGAAATGTTCAGATATTGATTACATCTAATCTTATTTATAAATATCTAAATCTAGATTTCATTGAAGAAAACTGGTGCCTACTAGAAGGATGCTTTTTTTTATTGAAGGACGCTTTTTTTTATTGAAGGACTAACAATATTTTGTCAACTTACAGCTCTCTTCCCATGAGTGTCAGTTTTAGGTTAGAATTTGGGAATCTGAATCAAAATCTAGCCATAGTTGTAGGTTTTGTGGGTCATGAGCATTTTCACATTGCCTCAAACTTCTCAGAATATTCTTGGTAACTGTTAAAATATGCAGAAATTAAAGCTGTGGATCCTTATCTAATATCCCATCAGCATTGAAATAATGGTGGCAATCACTCAGTTAAATGAATTTTATACAATTTTTCCATTATTTTACCTTCTTTGGAAGTATCTCTCCAGTTTCACTAATAATTATAAGAACTAATTTTTCATCACTTTCCAAAGTGTGAATACACTTTGAGGGATAAAAAGTATTTGTGAGATACAGTATATACAGGTAGTAAGCCCACTGCTGAAGAATTTTAGATGACTAAAATTTCTGAAAATTCACTCAATATAATAAGTGGTAAAATATGAGCTATTATTTTTTCCTGCAGTGATATAAATGCAGATTCAGATACGTTATTAGTGTTTAAAGCACTGTTCTCAAAGTCTAATTCTAAGACTGATTTTCTTGAAAATAATCTTCAAATATTTAAGTGGTTTGTTTTAGTCATGGTTCCCAGAAGTAGAACCTGAGTCAGAGATCCCTGAGCAAGAGATTTTGAATGCAGTTAGTGAAGCCACAGAGGACAGGGAAAAAGATAAGCAAGGAAGAGGCTTTAAAGGATCGATCCCATGAAGAGATTTTTCTGGAAGCTTTGATCCTGATTTGATGCAGAGGAGGGAGGCTTTGGGACATGAGATCTTCATGTACCTGGCAGCAGATACTGGCTAATAACTTACTGCTCCAGGTGAGGATGTCATGCCCAGGTACCCCTGGACAAGAACATTTGAGTCTCTTAACACAGTCCTTCTGAAAAAGCTACAGATGTGAGCTCTCAGTCACACTACACCCAGGCACTCCTAAGGGTCTTCATGGGCCATGAGCAGCCCTTAACAAACAAAGAAGCATCTCATTTCACTTACCAGTTACTGAGGATAGAGTCAACTCTGAGATCAACAAAGAAGTACTTTACACAGATGGAAGACCTAGGCCATACTTTCAGAGGCAGAATGAGTGTGGAATTTTAAACTAAGAGGTCACAAGGAGAGAAGGAAGAGTGGCAAGAGACAGGTTCATACAATAGGAAAGAACAGGACATGGGAACTTGTGGGCCAAATGAGAAGTTCACTTTTTATTTTACATTCCATGCAGTTACGGACATGGATGCCAGTTCAGTGTGGTTGAGATGGTAGATATAATTTAGATAGTAGGAACTGAGGTGAGGAAGTGGGAGGCTAGAAATGTTAAGACCTCCTAGGCCTTTGGAACACCTTTGGCTTTTACCCTGGGTGTGACAGATCACTGAAGGAGTTTAAGAGAGTAATGGTGAAAAGATCACTGTGAGTACTGTGTCCAGAATAGACACTAGTGCTCTGTAGTGAAAATAGGGAAACCAGTTAGAAGGATTCAGCAGTGGTTGAGACAATAAGAGATGGTGAGTCAAATGATTCACAGTGGAGATGTGGAAATCTGAATCAACTCAGACTAGATAGTCTAGCTAGCAGCATGTGCTAATGGCTTGGACTGACCCTGGTTAAGGTATGTGTGACCTCCAGCTTTCTTCCTGGTTCCCTTCTCCACAGGGTCGAAGGTCCCCACTATGGCTGGTGCCTTCCCTCTCTCTGCTTCACTGTAGTGAAGATTTCTTCCTCACATGTGCCACTAGAAACTCAAGTTTTTCTGTTTAACCCAAGCAAAGCCATTTGGCTCCCTAGTTCACCTTATCTCTGCATCCATCTCTGCTTATTCAAAAGTGAATTCTCTGTTGGTAGTGCTAAACAAAGTGCTGCCTGTGGCTGGGTCGCACACTCTAGCAATATAGATGAGTCAGTAGAAGTTTGAAAAACTTCTTTTTTTCTTCACTACACTACTCTTTAAATGAAGCAGGATTAAGATTTATTTTTCTGCCAATATGAAGTATTCCGTTTCCTTTAGATCCTGTAGAAAGATGGAGCAAAGAGAACTTAATTTCCAGTGGGAACTTCATAGTAGATACGGTGTTTCAAGGGCTCTGGAAGAGAAAAAATTTCAACAGATTGAAAATAGGAATCCTTTTTATCATGTCACTACTTCCTTAAAATCCTTCAAAGACCCATTATACCCAGGGTAAAAGCCGAGAAAACGTGGTGAGAAAAGCCAAAGGGTTGTGTGCAGCATCCTTTCTTTCCTGTGGAAGCACTGCACATTGTAGCTAGAAAGCTCATTTATGATGGCTCGTCTAGCACCTTGACCTCCATGTCAAGGAGCTCGTACTTCATTCTCTTTCTACACTTGAGAGTTCACGGCGATGCTGAGGAGCAGGAATCATGAGGGATGTGGAATTCCTTTTCTTTATAGTGTTTTACTTGTAACTTCTAGCTTAAAAGAACATAAGTATAGGGATTTTTAAAAAGACTTTTATAAAGCAATCTCTTTTTTGGTCATAACACTTATTATGGCAGAGGTACCCATGAATATTGACTTCATGTTCCTTTCATCATGAAAACTATCCTGTAATATGAGAATTAGTGATTGTACTTGTTTCATACCAAAGATATCAGATTTTAAAATCAATATTACATGTAGAGCAATGAGTAATCAATTTAGAGAACAGGTAGATTAGTTTTGCATTGTTCAGACACAATCTTTGCTTTTCATTATCATAGAAGTCTATTGATTTCATTGTATATTGTTTTGCAGCAAAATATAATTTAGATTTATGTTCTGATGTTTAAGTATTCATAGTAGTTTACCATGTATGTGCACTGTTTTATCTCTGTAATTACTCTGGATGGGCCAAGTTTTCTTTTTAATTACATTTAAGAATACATTTAACTAAAAATAACCTTTAAGTTGAATGTGGATTTTATTTTCATGAAACCAGTTAATGATCCTGGCACTTACTATATTTTTCTAAATTTTAGGACTTACTTCACACAAATCAGAAGTATCTGGACTTTTAATTTACAATATCCATTCAAACTCTAAATGCCCTTGATTAATAAAAATACATGTGACAGCAAAGTATAGCTCTGCTTTTAAGCTGTTAGAGAGAACATAAAATGATTATGGCTTGCAGTAAATGTTATTATGGTCCTTAGATGTTTCCTGAGGGATTCAGCAATCTCTTGCACTTTCCTTAAGACTGACCCTCTCTCCTTGAGAAGCAGCAGCAAGGAAGGCTTCAGAGGCAAGACCACTGTCAGGTCACCTGTCACAGGGCTGACAAGGCTCTGATATAAAACCTAATTTATAGTTTAAGAAGCACATCCATTATCCTTCTGATTTTAAAATAGAACATACATCAGCAAAATGATAAAAGAAAGTGTTTAAGAATTATGAATGTCAAGGACTATTTCGGATCATAAAGTCACAACCCTTTCTAATATTACTTAAAATTATAGCAGAGTTTAATGATATTCATATGCTATATTCTGTGAAAACCAGTATTATATATTCCAACTATTGATAAACTAATAATTCTGGTATAACTATTGACTTCCTTTGACTCCTAGGTAGATGGTATTGGCAGTATTTAGATAATTCTTCAAATATATATATGCACTAGAACATTGCTATAAGAAGTTAAATACTGAGTTATCTTCTCTTGACTTATATTAAAGGTATGGTGATTTTTTTTTACCTTCATTAATAAATAGCAATGAAACCAGGTGTGGTGGTGCACACCTGTAATCCCAGCACTCGGGAGGTTGAGGCAGGAGGATGGTTGCGAGTTCGAGACCAGCCTGGGCTACAAAGTGAGCTCAAGGCCAGCCTAAACTGCATAGCAAGACCCTGTCTCAAGAAGACAATAAATAAATAAATAAATAAATAAATAAATAAATAATAAAGCGATGTGCTCACCACTTTCTTTCTCATTCCTGATTACTCTTTCTCCAAGTATTCTGAACTAATGATGAGTGTGTGAACAAATTCTAGAATGTAATTTAAAAATTCAAAGTGGTCCTCTTGAAGTGAAAATAAACTCTTAAGATATGTATTCATGTTTTGAGTTTTTATTTTTACAAACAGTACTTCATATTAGTCACTGTAAATTTCACCACAATTATTGTATTTTAAAAATTGGTGTTATACATCATATAATTTGATCTTTCTACCATTCTTTTAGTATGTGTTTAAAATGGAACTAACACACATAATTTATTTATAATAAGCTAATTAACCGACTGAGATTTGAGATTTGACAATTTGTAAGTAGAAATGTTGAAATATTTGCTTTAGATTCTACGATAGCAAAAATTCAGGGTTGTCTTTAAAATATCCATACCCAGATTTAGAAGTATAAGCCTGAAAGACATAGTGCTTTATACTGCAAATTTCTTACATATTAAGTACATACTGATTTTAAAACATTGTTCTCCCTCTCTCTGTTGTATTTGAATGGGGTTTCCCACCCTTAGGGGATTTATACATGTTATTTCTATTGTTTTAATCATTATTCTTGAATTTTTACTATGTATATTTTCCTTAAAATTTACAAATGTATAAATTTAAACTATTTCTACCTCTTTCCCCAAGAGAGTAGGGAATATTAGAATAAACTATGATCACCCTTTTCTTGACAAGTCTAGTTTTTGTTTTGTTTTGTTTTTGTTTTTTATTTATTTATTGTTTTATTTAGTCTTTTTGAGACAGGGTCTCGCTGTGCAGTTCAGGCTGGCCTTGGGCTTATTTGTAGCCCAGGCTGATCTCAAACTCGCAACAATCCTCCTGCCTCAGCCTCCCGAGTGCAGGGATTACAGGAGTGAGCCACTATGCCCACTTTCTAGTTCTCTTTCATAGCATTTTGTTCTTGCTGCTGTTGACTGACCTGGGATGCTGGCTTTCAGTTTCTCAGTTTTTCTATGACAGTCCTCTACTAAACTGCAGGCTCAAGGTTCTCATTCCCCACCATGGAAATGTTCAGGCAGCTTCCTGGACAGGCAACATCACAAGGTCAAAGTAATGCATAGGAGAGTCTCCCTGGAGGGAAAATAGACTGCATTTGTGGTCTACACACCTTCTGTTTAACCCCTGTCCATAGATTAAGGACCTCCAAAAAAGACACTTGTCAGAGGAAATGATCTGGACACAGCTATTTCCTCTGTGAAGGAATAAGTCTATTTTGTTCTGCCACAGAGATTTTTGGTTTCTTACTGTTCCAGGATCTAACTTATCCTGACTAATACTATTAGGCTAAAGGTGAAAGTTACTATTCTTAATTTACAAGCTAAGTATCACCATTTTGTTAAATTGTCTGCTCAAGAACTGTGTGTGGTGTAGTCTCATATATGGTGCTCTGCTCTTCAAACTTTACTTTATGGTTTTTGTTCCTCTTTTATGGGGTAGTCTTTTCTGCTCCAAAGAAGATGCCGTGATGATACAAAGCTATTGATAAGACACTGGTAAGACAAAGTGCCTATATAAATGAATATTGGTATAACATATATACAGTTGAAAAATTGTTAGTAATGATCACTTTATCTCTGACTGAATTTTACTTGAGATTATTTAATAATGTAGATACATATAGAACAAAGCATTTTATCCCACTTAAAATAGTTTTTTTTTTTTTTTTTTTTTTTTGCGGCACCAGGGATTGAACTCACGACCTTGCGCTTGCCAGGCAGGCGTTTAGACCGCCGAGCTAGATCCCCAGCCCAAAATAATTAGTTTTAAAAAGTCTCTAAATACATTGTTTTTAAACCCGAAATACAAGTGTCATATACTTGATATGTCACGGGAGCTATTGATAGTGATGTCATTGTGACTGATTCCAGTTGATTATGTTAGAATGGTATTAGGTCTTCTGGATTTCTCAGATGTCATTCTTTTATATGCTTAAAAACTCTCACGTTTTCAACATGGTAAACTTAAAGCAGTTTTAGTGCTCTCTTATATCACTTATTCCAAGTCTATCATTAATAAAAAAAAATCTTTGTAATTTCAAGTCAAATCAACTGATGCCCCCTTCCCACCTAAGTTAGCTCTGTGTTTCCTTTTGAGAAATTCTGGAGGGCTGCTGCTAAAGAATTTTTGCCTTGAATGCCATGGATGTAGTCCTTTCAAACTTTAACAGTATTTATACTCCTCATTATTCTATATTCTCCCAAATATCCTTTTCCAAAATAATTTTATTGCACTTAACAATCTGTTCAATGTTTTCACAGTTATAGTTTGATGTTCCTTGGCACCAAAATCAGTTTTCAAGCTCTTGCTTTTAGGTGCGAGTCTGACCGAGTCTTGATTCTATAGCTCAGCTGTGGCTTATGATAAGCTTTTACCCATATTGTTGCTCACAATCCTTAACTCTTAGGCTTGAGAAATCCTCTAGTCTTCTCTTAAATTAATTTAAAAGACACCCAAATTTGATTCAGTTTTCTGAGTCACATACAAAATAGTTTTCTTTTTCTATTTTACCAGTCATGTTTCCTCATCTTTTGTGCTTAATGTTCAACTGCGGAAGCACTTTCCCAGGAGTGTATCATTTGGCCTTTTTCATCCCTCCCTTTTAAAATTTTTATTCCCATGCATTGCTGTTGCAATCATGAGCCACTTCTGTGCACAGAAATTTTGGCTTAATAGTCATGACAGGTTCAATGGGTTTAAAAAGAAACCTGAAAAAATAATCGTAAATTTATGATAATCAAATCATAAGCAACCATTTATGGACTTATTATGGACCTGGCCAAGATCCCCAACTGCCTGCGTGAGGGGTACAGTGAAAGGATGAAATAAGAAACAGACAAATTTAGTAATGTATGACAGTGGGACTGGGAGGTCTGTGCCTCAGAATGGACAAAGAAAAAGACACTCCATCTATCCACTACTTACTGGGTGTATACAATAACCAAGAGATTATCAGATTTCTCAGAGGGTGGTGATGACCTTATGCTAATGAGGCTCTTTTGTTTTTGTTTTGTTTTTTGTTTCGAGACAGGGCTGGCCTTGAACTCACAGAGATCATTCTGCCTCAGCCTCTGCCAAGTGCTGGGATTATGGGCTTGCACCACCACGCCTGGCTGAACATCTTTATGTTGATGAGGATGGTGGGAAGAAATAGCAGGTTAAGGAGTCTGTCCTTTCCCCAAGGCGAAACTGTTTTTATTACTACTGGGTTCTCAGGGAACCAGTGTGTCTTTAGGTGATACAGCCTTGGCCTGGGGCATCACAGCATCATGGAACCACTGAAGCCTCAACTGTGACCAGAGGCACATGAAATTATGTCCCCACATACCATAGTCAGCACGCATGGCAAGGCACTAGGACTTGGACAAGCCCTGATCACGATTTAATTATGAAATGATTTTTCCCAAACAATTATATACAATGATCTTGACAGGACTAGTAAACAACTTGATGTCCAATGAATTCCATTGGAAACATAGAAATCTTACTGCATGTTGGTAAACATTTGGCTGCATTCACATTTCTGCATTGATTAGGTGTAATTTTATAAATAGGGATTTTTGTAGTCATAGGTGTATATTCAATTTTTATATTAACACACTATTAGCTCTGAAAGTAATATTAGGAATATCTTTCTTGTGAATAGAGCTTTTTGTTTTTTGTTGTTGTTTCGAGACAGAGTTTCACTATGTAGCCCATGCTGACCTCGAATCTCCTGCCTCAGCCTCCTAAGTGCTGATAGTGCAGGCATGCACCACCATGACTGGCTTTGAATAGTCTTTAATCTTTGTTATTTCCCTCAGCCATAATTTGAATTATCAGGTAGGATGTCCTTGAGCAATGATCCAAGTTGAGACTACAAATTATCTATGCAAATATTTATTGACATGAGTTTTAATAATAATTTTGCTTAAGGAAGAACACTTTTTTTCAGATAAATACCCACATCACAGTTTTACTTTCCCCATTATAGGGTTATATTTCATTGTTTTATAATTTTAAAGCCAAGTGTTTCTTGGTTCCACTATCTTCATATTCATGTGATTAGGTTCTGAATGTTGATTATCCTAACAGTATAAACAAAACAGGATTTGAGTGTCATCAACAGTTTAAACTTCAATACCCACTGTAGAGTTAATGACATATTAGAGAAATCCCAGAGACCTGATGTCTTTTGTATTCTTTGTGACTCTTTCTCAAGCTATGTTAAAATTAATCACCAGTATCAAAATGTACAATCAAGAAAAAGGGAAATTCATACAATGGATACCCATAGCTGCTGGTATCTTTGCAAGATAATGTGGGTAATGGTTTGAAAAATCAAGAGAAATTCCCTTGGAATGAAGTATAGGGACATACTGGCAACAAAATATACTTCTAATAAATTTGCGTAAAATTTATTGTTCTGTTAATTAAGTATCTGTTGATCATTACTGTACATGAGACCCTATGTCAGGTGGAGGAAAATGAATCTCCTTCTCCCCTGAGAAAAGTCTAGCAGGGAATGTGACAGGTGAACAAATGAATATACTTTAGAGCAGGAAGATGTCAGCTGCTGTGGGGGACCAAGAGGAGGAAAAATTGCTTCTCTGCTCATAGAAAGTGTGAGTTGATAGTAGAATTTGTGACAGGCTTCTGCTTGATATGTTAGAATTTATACAAAGAGATAAGAAATAAGGGCATGTGCAGCCACAGAGGTGGAAAAATGCAAAATGTTTTCAGTGAAGAATTAATTAAACTGGATTGTTCCAAAGTAATGGGAGTTCTATGTAAGCATGACAAATTAAACCAAATGGACTTATTTTCAATCATCATTGTCCACACTCAAATAATAGAAAGGGGCTATTTTTCACAGAGCATAAGCCCAAAAGAGCATGAGAATGATTGAGAGCATCAAGATTTTGGAAGCTATAAAGTTTCTGAGGAGCAGATGAGAGAAACCTAAAAATTAATGGGCATAAGGTGGTCCCAAGACTTTTGAAAACGGCCTCTAGCAACAAGAAAAAGATTAACACAAACACAATTTTTTAATCCATGCAAAAAGAAAACTAAAGCTTTTAAAAAATTAATATTCTTACAGAAATAAGATAAAAATCACCCTTGCTGGAAAATCAGAATGCCAAAATTATTTTTAAAATTCCCTAGAAAGAAAAGTTCTCTTAGATGATAATGCAGACTGCAGGGTCCACCTTCTCTGAGCCTTCAGTTCCAAGTACTGAAGAACCCTGAGACCTTAGAGCAAGGTGAACCTGAGGAGCTGTGCCTGAAGCCAGGGCCCTGACCTCAGTGCAAGGAGTAGGTTGGGAAAAGAGATCAAAAACTTAAATAGCGAGAGGAACTGAGGGTGTAAATTCCTAAAGGGATAGTGGAAATTGGAGAAAACAGATTTAGGGAATTTTACAAGGGAAGATTAATCAGGGAATTGGGAAGGGATTGGTAACAGGAAAGATATGACAACTCAAGAAATAAAAGGCTTTAAAGTGTTGAAAGTTCCAAAATTTGAGTTTCAGTTTTAAGCCATTTGCTTTTGAGATATGAATGGGACTGCAGATAGAAATATTCTAGACTAATACAGAGACTTCGTCTCTGAAGACTCAGAACTAGAGTGGAGTTATCAAGAAAGAAGTCATTGATGAGCTTGCAGACTACCATGGAAATAGAATAGTGGGGTGAATGCCAGTTGAGATAGGTTTAAAGTGAATGAGGCAATGGGGGCAACACAAGTTTTTCCACAAGGGTTGACAAATGGTCAAGAGTGAATTCAAGGGAAGTTTTTATTAAGAAAGGGGAGAATTTCTATCTTCTGTATTACATTTGGATAGCAGAGAGTGTCCTATTTTCAGGAGAGTTACTAAATTCTACTAGCATTTCTGAGTTCTCCTAGGGACCAAGCTTGCTTTTCAAAATGCACAAGCCACGCATATTAACAAAGAAAAAAAAGAGACTGAATAGCATGTACACTTTAAAAACAGATGTATTCATAATACTATCCAAGTTCTGTTTAGTTTCTATATCATAAAAGAATACATAAATTTAGATAGTTGGTATTTGTCTATTTTTACAGCTTATTGATTAGATAAAATATAAATCTTATTTTAGATATTATCTGTAATCAACATTATAAATGTAATGACAAATTGTGTCTTTTTATTGAAAATTCCTAAAAAACGTTTATAGTATCTCATGATCTTAATCAAGGTAGAGCTCTTCATTGAAAAAATACAATAGCATAAACCATACCAAAATTTATTATTAAATTTCCATCATTAAGTACACAATTTTTGTTAATAAAATTAATTTAAATTACTGAATTGCAAACCATCTGAGTTCTGTCCCATATACTGTCCTTATTTTCTTGTTGTATATATGTGAGGAAAGCTTTGATTAAAAAGGTGTTTTTTCCAAGGAGTTCACTCAAGGCAGACTTGTAGTAAGTTTTCCAAGAGCATAGAAGCAGGTAGCCCCCATCTGACAGGCTCTCCCTGACCCTGGACAAACGGTTCATCTAGGAATCTGACGCCCTTGTCAATTTAAGTTGCAAACTCAGTAATGAACAAAGAGGCAACTATTGAAGAAAATGAAGGTTGAAAATTTACCCCAAATATTTAATTTTGTTCATTTAATGATAAAGTCCTTTTTTAAGTGTATCCAGAAATTAAGAATAGATAAAAGTAAAAATGATAGATACATGTGTGATGCTTTGCAGTTAAGAGTTGTTTTCACAGATTCTTTTGTGATCTTACGATTTTTTGATCATTATGATAACACTGTATATAAAATTTTTTGGTGTGTTTCTTAGTAAAATAATGGCATGGAAAAAAGCCAATGTGTTCTAATAGGCTGATCACTTTTTCTATCGTTCTATGTGTATCTTCTGTTTGTCTAGCTATAGTTCATTTAATTTACCTCAATGTAGATTGAAGGTTTCCATTTCCACTTCATTCAGTTCAGTTTTTTTATTTTAACATTTTATTTCAGTTTTCTCATAGTTTATGAATAAAAACACAATTAGAAATGAAAATTTCATCAAGGTTTATAAAGCTTTAAAAAACATCTGGTAAGAATTAATTGCTCTTAATAGTAAGGTACCTTGCTTCCTATTTTTCTTTCATTGTTACAGACATCAGAACATAACATTTTCTTTGTGTGTGATCATTTCCTCTCTAGATTAAAGGTCCTTATAAACCAGACTCATGTCTTATCTATCTTTATTAGGCTGGCAATCATTCATTGTGACACTGTGTATAGAAGGGCTTAGGGTTTACCCAACTATTATAGTTTCAGTGTTTGTATATCCTGAAAATGTTCATGTTAATATCAAACCTTCACCCCCAAGGTCATGGTATTAGGAGTTGGGGTCTTTGAGATGTGATTAGGTCATGAGGGTGGAGTCCTTATGAATAAGATTAGTTTTCTTATAAAAGTAGCTCCAGACAATTTGTTCGCTTTTTCCACCATACCAAAATCCAGAGAGAAGACATCATCAATAAGCCAGAAAGCAGGTCCTCATTAGGCACTAAATATGCACATATCTTCATCCTAAACTTTCCAAACTCTGGATCTATGAGAAATTTCTGCTCTTTAAACGGTCTACTTTGTGTATTTTTGCCATGGTAGTCTGAACAGACTAAGACATTAGTTCTAATCAACAACCTGCATTTTATCTGGGTATTCACCTACTACGGAGATCAAAACATTTTAGATTCTAAAAAAGATAACTTCATAAGAGAGATATATGCCTATCAAATATTTATTTTATATAATATATACATACAAGTAACATATGCCCTACAAAAGACTCAATATTCCTTGAAAGTTATATACCTGAGCAATATAATTGCATAATTTATCTGAAATGCCTATAATAAAGATTATAGATTTAGCTATACAATGTAACATTTGTTCATATAGCACATACAAATTATATGTAAATCTATTTTGATATATTGTTTTCCAACATCTATTATGAAATCAGTGCTGTCTTATCTTCATTTCTGGATCCTTTTAAAAAAGATTCTATTTATCAACTTTGTATTTCTTGCTTATTATACTGTCTATGATATAATTAATTCATCTAAACTAATTCTCAAATACTTTAACATTAAAAAGACCCTTACAAATTACCTGGTCCACCTATCATCATTTTAAGAAATGAGAGAATGTGCAGAGAAGTCAGAGGTCTACCATACATTTACTACAGGTTTGGCCTTTAATTACTGTATGACCAAAGATGCATATAAGTGTTGTGGGCTCTGAAGCTTATATAATTTGGAAAGCTCTCTTTAAGGAAAGCAGTAGGAGAAAATGAGATATGAAATTTAATATTGGCTTTCGTTGAGAAATTAAGAAGATGATAAATACCACAATACGATAAAATCCAGAAAATAATGATATTATTTTTAAATGGTCATATATATAATATATATATTATATATATATTATATATATGTATAACTTTTTTCTTTGTATTGTTAGCTACATATTTCTAGATTTCTTTTCATGACAATTGTGTAATTTTGTGTGTGGGGAGGGTACCGGAAATCAAACTCAGGACCTCGCACTTGTGGGTAGGTGCTGTGCTGCTGAGCTATTTCCCCAGCCCTGTGTAATGTTTTTGATGAAAAACCAAGAAAGAGAATCAGATTCACCATTTTGCAATTAATGAAAACTTGGTTTTTGCTGTTGACAATTTAGAAAAACTACTTTCAGCTCCAGAGCTCATTGGTCTTGCGACATCTCTAACCTACTCCCCATTTGCACATCCTTCCTCTGGTCAAATTGGCCATTGGGGAACTTCCTCATTTGACATCTTAACAAACAGGCTTTTGAGGCCCCCTCCCCCCATCAACAATGAGCAGCCTGTGATCCTGGATCATTGTGGTCCTCAGAATAGGGAGCAAAGCAAAAATCCTCTCCTGTCTTTCATTTTGGAACCAAAGTTAGCATTCAGATTCTGGGGTCCAAACCAATGGGGAGATAGTGCTGGTTGCTGGCTACCCTACATCCAGCCCCAGGACCATAATAGAGAAGTGACCCAGGCGCCTACCTCCTAGCAGGTGGCTGATACTATCTGCGGCTCCTGAAAAGAGCATGGTTAGACTGAAGAAGTCCACTTAGGTGATGGACTGGAGTTTCAGCTTCACTCATGTCACAGTCACTCAGTCTTTGCCTGCGGCAAACCTTTTTTTTTTTTTTGTACCGGAGCTCAAACTCACGACCTCATGCTTACCAGGCAAGCACTTCAGCCACTGAGCTAAATCCCCAGCCCCTCCACCCCCATGGCAAATCTTATGCAGAAAGCCATACCTTGTTTTTATTGTTACTATGAATCTAAACTTCCTAGGTGACTTGGTCAGTACTCAGGTAAAAATGATTGCAGCAAACAGTAAGTTAGAGTTTTGCTTCTAACCAGTGTCTCCCCAAACTGCATTTCCCTGTGGTTATCATAAGGTAGCATTAAACCAACAAAAACTATTTTTCAGGCTCAGTGTGCTGCTGCACATTTTCACAAACCCTAATCTTAATAACCTGTTGAACAGTTTAGTGTCTGACTCACTTGCTTTCCTCTTATTTATGTAATCATGCCTTTTCTCACTGCAGTAGGCAGTGTGGCTAGCATACCTCTGCTCCATTCCCTGTTGCAACCCACATGGACTATGTGGCTTGGCTCATAGGCTGCCTCAGCCAGTTTCTGATGTCTGATGTGGGTGGAGGCTCAGCATATTGTTAGGATCCCTCATCCAATGCCATTTCCAACAACACTTCATTCTGCACTCCAGACTCCCCATCTTGCCCTCCCAGTTCTGCTATACATTGGCTGGGCAGTGATGCTCATGCTGTCAGAGCCTACCAAGACTAGTGAGATACTGCTTTTGCCTATGGTAGTATTTTTTTTAAATCATTAACAATTTGTTTTAACCACAACCTTCTATGCTTGGCTGTAGGGTTAGATCAGCAGAATAGAATCCTTTGAGCCCTTGGATTTATTACTTGGTGCATGCAATGTCCTAAGGAAATATTTCATTTTGTCCTTTTGCTTTAGAGGCTGATCTAAAGCTTAAAATTTGTGTATTCTTGAGCATCTAGAGGAGAAATGCCTTATAAATGAATCTTGTCACATGATCTAAATGCAGCTTATCTGAACACACATTCACTGTTTGCCTTAAACTAATGAAAAACTAAACCTTTCTTCCCTCCCTCACTCTCATTGTTCCTTCTTTCCATCATACATGTGGAATAAACACATACTCTGGATCAAACATTATGAGGACTATAGATATCCAGTTGGGAGGCAACAGACACTGTCCCAGACCTTAGAGAGGTCTGAATTTGTAAGACATGAATTTGCAACAACTGCTAATACCATCAGTATTCACTATATGAATAAGTTTCTCAGTAGCTTGCGAGAGGAAATGGGTGTACGGTTTGAATTTTAGCATGGTATTTGGTGCCAAAGTTGTGCTGAATATGAAGTAAAAGCAAGTCAGCACAATGATCACAGTGCTACTTATAATTCAATTTCAGTAGAACATCTGTCTTGTCAAAAGGATGTTATAGAAAGAGGGATTTGAAGCCAGGAGTGGTGGCTCACGCCTGTAGTCCCAGCACTCGGGAGGCTGAGACAGGCGGATCATTGTGAGTTCAAGACCAGCCTGGGCTACAAAATAAGCTCAAGGCCAGCCTGAACGGCATAGTGAGACCCTGTCTCAAAAACACCAGGGCTGGGGATCTAGATCAGCAATCTAAGTGCCTGCCTGGCAAGTGCAAGGTCATGAGTTCAATCCCTGGTGCCGCAAAAAAAAAAAAAAAAGAAGAAGGATTTGTACTTTTTCTTGAATTAAATATATAATTTGGGAATCTGCATTGTTTCTTGGCTACATAAGTGTTATGAGCCCAAAGAGTGCTTACTTAGTTTTTATATAGTTTACTTATTTTTTTATTCACTTTTAAAACATTTAATAAGATATTAGACATGATAGTAGTTGTTTTATAGATATCAATTTATTTTATGTGCATGCTTTAGTTACATTGCTGATAAAAATAATTAAATACAAACTTGGAGATCCCAGTGAATATGTTTTTGCTTTTCTGGAATCATTCTAGTTTGAAATATCTTTTGAAGATGTCCTTGCTGAAAATATACAGACTCAAGGAAATGTAAATAGCAAATAATCAAATGTTTTAACTTTTTCCAACCAAAAACATTTTTTGGCCACAGGCTCTAAACCAAGATTGTTAAATCACATTTCAGGAAGCCCCTGAGTTCCCAGTGTAAATGTACATAATGAACAGAATGCCCCTGAGCCTCCAGCTGGCCTACCTGTGGAAGATCTGGGGGTAGGTAGTTTAGGTCAGGTTGACCCCTGAAACACTCACACTACTGATTTTTCTGAATTCATTGAAGAAAAAAGTTTGTGCTGCTACTGTTCTGACAGTTGAATGAGGATGTCTTGTGCTCAGGGTGACTGGCTTGAGGGTGGCAATGCACAGTGTATGTACCACTGTTGTCCTGATTGTTGTGGTTTGAACATTTGTTTTATTTTTTTTCTCTTTGAAATGAAATGGATTTGAAAAAAAATTGGCCAGATTGAGTTTAAAAGCAAGATCTAGCTATATCCTCCCTGAAATAAATCAACTGCCAATGTAAAGCACATATAGGTAAAGATTGAAATTATGGAAAAAGATATAACACGCAAGCACTTGAATCAAAAGAAAATTACAGTGGCAAATGAATATCAAATAAAGTAGATTTCAGAACACAAACTACTTCAGGGAACAAAAAGAGTTATTTCACAATAACAAATTCACTTATCAAGACGATGTAACAATCCTAAGCAGTAAGCAAAAACTGACAATTGTATGAGGAAACAGATAAATCCACAGTGAGAGACATTTTAGTACCTATTCCCTTTCTGAGATCTGGTTTATGTCCTGATCAAGGAATTTCTCTCACCACCATGACAGAGATCTCACAATATCTTCCTAGTGGACTGCTGTATCTCTGTAATTTTCCCTTTCCTAAGCAGAAGTATTTATTTTGGCTACCTTGCCCTGTTTCACCATTATGTACTGGACTGAGGAGAGGCAGGTAAGTTGCCCTTTGAGTTCCCATGTCACTAGAGCACATCTGAAGTTATAAAGAGGATTACAGGTGGCTTAGAGATCTTTAAATTTCAGCTTTATAAAATGTGTGACTCAGACTTTGAGTTCTCTGTGTAGATGACTATGACCTATAGGTGAAAAGATGAGTAAAATGGAGACTCAGAGAGTAAAATGGTGAAGTGCAGCAAAGACCAGAGTCTTATAAAATATATTTTCTTCTGTCCCTGAACACATAGCTACACTACAGTCCACAACTTCCCTGGCATCAGCTAGGTCAGCCAATAGGATGTGTGTGAAAATAAGGGATGACATTTCTCGCATGGTCCATAAAATGTTTGTGTGGACTGTCACTATTCTCTTTCTGATTGCCTGATTTAGTGGAGAGAATTCTTAGGACCTGGGAAAGACAGCCACAGTATAGAGAAAGCTGACTCCCACAAGAACTAAACAGAAGGCAAGAGTATTTGCTGTGGACTTAAATCAGAAAAAAATAGTTTTGGCAGGTTTAACACAGTAAAATTTTACTGGGGGAGGGAGTTGATTATTAGAATAGCAAGAATTTTTTAGACTAATAAGATTTGTATTTTGTTAACAAATTTCTCCTTGCTTTTTTTTTGTCTTTTTGAGACAGGGTCTCACTGTGCAGTTCAGGTTGACTTTCAATTAACTTTGTAGCCCAAGTTGGCCTTGAACTCACAGCAGTCCTCCTGCCTCAGCCTCCCAAGTGCTGGGATTACACATGTGTGTCGCCACATCTGGCACTCACTTTTATCTTTTTTTTCCTATTTTTTCTTGTGGTGCTGGGGGTTGAACTCATGACCTTTCTTTCTTTCCTTTTCTTGACGGTTGTCAATAATTTTATTTTTGTTAGTACATGTTTGAAGTACATAATGATTGCATACCTTGTGGGAAGTTGGTACAGGCATGTAACACATCTTGATTCTTTTTTCATCTCCTTCCTCTCCCCTCTCCTACTTTTCCCCTCTTTTTGTCTCTTGATCCTCTATTTTTTTTTTTTTGTCTTTTTGAGACAGGGTCTCGCTATGCAGTTCAGGCTGAACTTGGGCTCACTTTGTAGCCCAGGCTAGTCTCAAACTCAGGATGATCCTCCTCCCACAGCCTCCCGAGTGCCAGAATTACAGGAGTGTGCCAGTACGCCTGGCCCTCTTTCTATTCTTTATCTTTTGTTTTGGCCTTTATATTTTAGTTTCAATTGAGATACATCCCCAGCCCTTTTCCTTTTGAGACAGGGTATTGCTAAATCGCTAAGCTGCCAAGGCAGGGCTTCTCTCTAACATTTTAATATTTAGAGGTCATCATCATGAATTGTTCATGAACCCAATACTAACAGAGTCATGTTATTTTTTTAACTGCATTGCATCACTCAGATTTAGCTTATACTTCATTAAGACTATCAAACGCATTTAACTCAGGGTTCTCTTAATATATAGTGTACAACAACCTATATACTGATCATAATTTTCAAATAACACTTTAAATGACACAAAAGTTTTACAGGTGAAAATATTGCAATTTCTGCTATGAATGGTAGTTTATACTAAGAAGAAAAATAAACATGTGATCTGCCTTTAGCTCTTGCATGATAGCAGAGAAGTGATTGATATTAGGCTATTCATTTATGGGTAGCTCATGTGTGTTTTATTTCTTACCCTGTCAGACTGAGAATACCTTCCAATTTTATCAGAACAGCAATGTACTCTGTACTTATAGTTTTATTGCCTGTTGGAGAAGCTACAAAATATTGGCAGTCTTTAGTAAGGAGCCCTTTATGTTTCCTTGTGTCAGCAAATTTCTTAGATTAATACCCTATGGTTGACTGATGGAATTGCACTAGGCTTTTTTTTTTAAGGTTCTAATTCCTCTTAAACATCTGTGAAAAGCCTAACAGGAGGACTGACACCTATGTGTATTATATATATATATATATATTACACTGTTATCATATATGTTATATGTATGTATGATAACAAATACATGCATTATATATTTTATATATGCATAGATAGACACATGCATACATGTACCTTTCTCTTTTCCTAGGCAAACTTTTATCTGAGGTTGATATTCATCATCTGTCTATGATTATAAATAATCAACATGGTGTTATCCATGTTATTGTATGTATGTAATTTTTAAAAAATAGAAAATGCAAGGTTTAGAAAGAAACTTAAAGCTTATGTTCTGAAGTTCAAACTCGAAGCATAAGGGTGCTTGTCTTTTAATTATTTTTGAAAATGATTAAAGTCAATTCAGTGTCAGTGTTGGACCAGTTAACTAGATGTTTTTATTAATAGATCTTAGTTTTTTAGAGTAGTTTGTTTCGCAGCAAAATTGGGCTGCAAAAGATACAGAGATTAGCCGGGCGTGGTGGCTCACGCCTGTAATCCCAGCACTCGGGAGGCTGAGACAGGAGGATCATTGTGAGTTTGAGACCAGCCTGGGCTACAAAGTGAGCTCAAGGCCAGCCTGAACGGCATAGTGAGACCCTGTCTCAAAAACACCAGGGCTGGGGATCTAGCTCAGCAGCCTAAGCACCTGCCTGGCAAGCACAACGTCGTGAGTTCAATCCTCGGTGCTGGAAAAAAAAAAAAAGATACAGAGATTTCCCTAGACCTTTTTTCCCCTAGACTTTTTGCTGGACATATTCACAGTCTCTCCCATTATCAACACCTCCCACAATTATATAGTTATTACAATAGATAATCATCACTGGCATATCATTCTCCCAAGTCTACGGTTTCTGTTAGGGTTGAGTCTCATATACTGTACAGGTTTTGGCAAACATATAATACATGTGTCTACCATTATATTATCATACAGAGTATTTCCACCTCTCTAAAACACTTCTGTGTTCTACCTTGTTCATTCCTCCCTGTCCTCTCCCCCTGACAACAACACATATTTTTATGTTTTTCATAGTTTTGTCTTTTCCAAAATATTATTTAATAGGAAATATACAGCATATAGCTTTTTCCAATTGGCATCTTTCACTTAGTAATATTCATTTAGATTTTTCCATTTCTTTTCTGGTCTAATAGCTCACTTATTTTTATTCGCAGCACCAGGGATTGAACTCATGACCTTGCGCTTACTGGGCAAGTGCTTAGGCCACTGAGCTAAATCCCCAGCCCTTGTCTTTTTGAGACAGGGTCTCACTATGCCATTCAGACTGGCCTTGAGCTCACTTTGTAGCCCAG
>RJWT010013144.1:0-21944 GCA_004365215.1 Cuniculus paca | reverse complement strand
GTTTATATTCTCTTTTTCTCTCAATTTTCTGCCTCTTGTTTTTTAAACTATTGTCTGAAGAAACTTTTTTAAGGAGTAAGAGAGTGTCTGATTTACTGAGAAATCGAAAAGAAAGAGATCTATCAGTCATGTGAGAAGGTCTCAGCAAGGAATAAACATATAAGCTGATGTCTACAGGATAAGAGAGCCCACCTTGCACCTGGAATATTCAACAGCCAGTCCAAAGGCCATGAGCTCAGCAGCACTGAAGGTGCAAAAAGAATGGTTCTGGGTTTAGAATATGATAAGCAAGAGGAGAACCTCAGGTAGTTAGAGTGGTTCAGAGTCATGCTGGATATGGTCAGAGCTCACCCTTATTCGCAGACAAATTGACAATTCATTTGGAACATCTTAGATAGGAGAGGCACAGATCCATTTTCTATTTTAAAAGATCACTGCTGCATTGAGAATGGTTGTAGAGAGATAGGAACAGTCCTAGGGAAGTCAGTCAGGGAGCTACTGAAATAGTGGAGTTCATGTGAGATCCTAGTGGCATATCCAAGGAATGTAACTACGCACATGAAGAGAAGTAGCTGATTGCACATATTCTTTGGAGAGAGAGAGCTAAATGAAACTTTCTAGCATGGACTGCAATCCTAGAAAAGTGAGTAGTAAGAATTCCTGTGGTTTGGGGTTTAGCATATAGGTAGGTAGACAGTAGTACTCTGTATTAAAACAGGGAACCAGATAACTGAGAGGCTAAAAATCCACTCAAGATTTCTGAGTTAATCATGCTAAGTTTTAGGGGCCTATTAGTAGATAGAAGTATTAAATAAGCAGTCAATATGTGAATTTGGAGCTCCAGAGAGGTTAGGTGAAACATATAGATTATACAATATATACTACATAGTATGTGATAGATATATATTTATAGTCACAAGAATAGATGAGGTCACTTAAGAATAGAGATACATAATTGGACAGCTGTAACTACTGTAGGAGAATCCAAAGGAGAAGATAAAAGAAGGAAACAGAAAAGGAAACTGCATATAGTGACCAGTGTATAGTATCACATAAACCAAGAAAAGGAAATGCTTCAGGAAGGCAAGCAAAGCAACTGCATTCAAATGTTTAGGAAAGTTGAGGAGGAGGACAGCAAATAGCCATAGGTATGGTAATAAGAGATCACCCGTGACTTTTAAAGAGCAGTTCCAGAGGACTCTTAGGAAAAGAGGATTAACAATAGTTAAGGAGGCTGGGCAGGAGAAAAAGAAACAATGATAATTCTTCCATAGAATGATAATTCTTCCTGTGTGAAAGAGAACACAGATGTGGCACTATGCAGAGAAGACCCATAGGCTGAAGATATTTTGTTGCTTCTATTAGTTGGAGCTAAGAGATAAATTTTGTGCATGCACAGGATGAATTCAGTAGATCAGAAAACAGTTATGAAGGGAATAGACAGGGACTGGAAAGGAAGTGACATCTTTAGAATGTGAGAGTGTGGGACCCAGGTCACAGTAAAGGAAGTGCCCTATGAGAGGAACAGTGATATGGTTTGAATCTAGAGTGTCCCTCAGAGACTCATGTGTTCAGAGGTGGGGTTTTTGAAGGTGGTTGAGTCATGGGAGTGTTATAGCTGAATGTTATATTGGGTGTGGGGCCTGCTCAGAAGAGGCGGGTCACCAGTGACAAAACCTGGAAGGGTGTATCTTCTTCCCTTGCTCTTCCCTTCTTTCTCTGCTCCCTGGCCACCTACATGCACAGCTTTTCATTCACCATGCCCCTCTGCCATGCCATTTCTACCTTGGAGCCAGCCAACCATGAAATGTAACTGCGAGCCTAAAATAAAGCCATTTGCGTTTAAATTGTGGGTGTTGGATATTGTGTCTCAGTGATGACTAAGACAAGCAGTGACTAAGACAAGCAGGGAAAGTCGAGAGAAAACTCATGATCACAACTCCGAAGAGATGGACTGCCAGCAGGTAGCCTAGAATGATTCAACCTATAAAACAATATTACCCTAAAATATTTGTGAGGATTCAGAGAATCGGACCAGTACATCATTTTCCCTCATCAAATCTCCACTTTCTTTCACTCTTATTCCTCATCAATTTTTTTTTTTTTTTGAGATAGGGTCTTGCTGTGTGGTCCGGACTGACCTTAAAGTCACTATGTAGCTCAGGCTGGCCTTGAACTCACAGGAATCCTCCTGTTAGTGTTAGTCTGGTCTCTGGATGCTTCTTATCTTAGGTCTTGTTTGCAAAATTGAAACATAACTTTGTGAGGCCACTGAATATATATTTTTATTTATTACTGAATATATATTTTAATGTCTGATCTTCTGTGGTGCTGAACTACAGAGACAGATGCTGTTGTGTCTCAGTACTTCTTGGATTACAGTGAATGTAAGCAGAAGGAATCAGGGCAGGGATTGTAGAACAGAATTTCCAGAGAATATTCATCATCACCATATCATTACCTCCAAACTGGCTAACCCAGGGTGAATTAAATCCTGCAGGAGTAAGTAGTATAAGCAACAACGTACTGAAATCATTTCCACTCCTAGTTGTTCCTTGTTGTTGTTATTCTTTGTTCAGTTTGCTTCGTTTTTGCTTTCGTTTAGTACCTGTTGATAGACTATCATACCAAAATACTTCTGAGATTAAAAAAAATTTTATTCTAACATCATCACTTATGGTAATTCCTGTGTTTATGGAAGAAATATTATACAACACTCAGTACTGAAATGCATAATCATTAGCTTCGTTTTTTCAGTTCACCACTATTTTTCACAGTTAACATACTTCCAAACAAAGGATTTATTTGATGATTTAAAGAAAATGAGTAGCCGGGCGTGGTGGCTCACGCTTGTAATCCCAGCACTCGGGAGGCTGAGATAGGCGGATGGTTGTGAGTTCAAGAACAGCCTGGGCTACAAAGTGAGCTCAAGGCCAGCCTGAACAGCATAGTGAGACCCTGTCTCAAAAACAGGGCTGGGGATCTAACTCAGTGGTCTAAGCACCTGCCTGGCAAGCGCAAGGTCGTGAGTTCAATCCCCGGTGCCACAACAAAACAAAAAAAAAAACAAACAAAAAAAAAGAAAATGATTATATGTTGTTATTTCCATCGAAGGAAATTAAATTAATTTTCTCAGTATCCCCACTATATTACTGGTAAATTATAAATGTTCTTTTAAATAATGTATAGATCCATGGTATTTGGAAGATACCAAAATTACATCTCATGCATCCTTTCCTATTCTTTATGTTATCTCTCTGCCTGTGATGGCAAACCTTTCAGAGAATCATTGATAACAGCCAGTTGCAGCAGGGATGCCATATGTATACCATCTTCTTCATGAGTGGTTATTTTCCCTTTGAATTTACAGTATGTTACATTCACCTGAATCTGTGATGGAGATGATTGATATGGAAAATCAGTCGTAAACTGATAATGGTTTCATGCCTCTTTGGCTAGTAGGCATTTCTGTAAGAACGAAGTACCCAAAAAAGATGGAGGGGGTTGATTTTCATTAGCAGTTCCAAATCTACTATTGCAACAAAAAAGTGTTAAAAATTCATGAATATGAAGAAAAAGCCAAATTTCTGATAAATTAAAAACTGGGGGATTAAAAGTTTTTTCTTATAAAATGCTTGCCTGATTTCCAATCTCTGATTCCCTCTCCACCCAAACATCATATTCCCCATTCCCCTCAATATGCTTATTAGGTTCTCCTAGTAGTCTGTAGTTAAAAAATGAACTCCTCATGTCTACACTACCAACCAATATACACTATGTTTTTGTCTCATTCTCAGGATGGGTTGAGGCAAGAAAATGATAGGAAGGGCTGGCAAGGAGAACAGAGTGAAAGCTAAAGGTTATCACATGGAACATTCTGCAGAACATAGAATTGAAAGGGAAAATGCTATTGCTCCTTGTAGTAACTTCTCCTGTTTTAAATTATTTACACCCTTGAGAACTACTACTTCGTATGCAAGAAATAACAATGGTCTTTTAGGCCCAGCTGAAGGTTAATGCTCTTAAAATTATCTTAGTTGAAAATGTCACTTTAGTTTTTCTTAAATTATTTCTCATCTCTCTTATCTTTTCTCCTACTCCCTATGTACACTTGTACTGAATCGCTCTCCTAATGAACTGGAAAACAATATCAGAAATGTCCTCAATAAAAGCTCTTCAAGGAAATCTACTCCATAGGAGAACTGATCAATAGTTTTACCATTTTGGTGTTGTTAAAAAGTATGTCTAGGAAAGAAGTCTTCCCTTTCTTTGAATTTTTGTGAGCAAAAACTAGAGTATTTTTAATGCAGTTTGGAAGCAATCATTTCACCAAAGGTTCAGAGCACATTTCTAAACTGGTTTAGGATCACTACATCTTATATCTGCTCTAATTCCCTCGTAGACACAATTTCCAATTAACAGTGGAAAGCTTGGCAAATAGAAAGGAATATTCTTTCCCATGGTGAGCATATCTCTCTCATGCTGTTTCTTGGCCTAAAGTGCCCTTTCTATTCTGCTCCATATTTCTTTTTTTATATTTCTATTTTATGAAAAATAAAATAATAGGAGAATAACAATAGTTAATACATTGTGCATCAGTATCTATTCAATATTTCCATGTAGGCTTTGGTGGATCTACCTGTTAAACTCAGGTTTTCTGGAAACCTTTACAGGAAAATCTCTCCAGATCCATTCATGGAGATAAATTAGTCTCTATTTTGTATCACTGATGAACTTGATATGCACTCACATTTGCTTCCTCACCACCTAGTATGCTATTATTAATTTGCTCATCAAAACTGTTCTGCTGTACCAGGAACACCTTGAAAAGAAAAGATTGGTCTTGATTTTTTATATTCTTTTTGCACACATAAGGTGTTTAATAAATGCCTGACGAGTTAATGATTCTCTATCCCATTACTAGCTAGCTATGTGATTCTGGATGCTTCATGTAACCACCCTGTGCATCGGCACCTCCATAATGTACGTACAAGTATAAACCTTTTTAGATTGTGAACAGAATTCAATGAAAAGAGACTATGTAAAATGCTTATGGACCTCCCTGGCCAAGTCCATGGCAGACAATTCTGATTGGCTACCCCCAAACTGTTCCTCTTAGTAATAGATGTTAAATGACCGCCTCAAGTGAGTCAGTAACATGTTTAGAGAAGGTAAATCCATCCTTTTCATTCAAATGGGGAGCTCTTATAATAAAGATTAGTTTAAAGATAAGCATAAACTCAGCTCCAGTAAATAAAACCTGAGTGAATTCTGTTAAGGGTATCTTTGATTTTCTTCTTTGACAGAACAGACAGGAGGAAGAAGACTGCCCCCTTTTTCTCTTCATGGATATTATTTTATGACTTGCAGCCTTCGCCTTGCTTCCATGATGGGAAAGCTAGATTGTGACAGATAAGCCAACTGAAGGGACTGAGATCTTTATTGGGTTAACCAGTCATTTAACTATCTGCCTGTAGACATTTCAGTGTGCGACACAATTAAATGCCCTGGCATAAGCCATTTTAATTGACTATTCTGCTGTTTGAAAGAAAATAAATGAATAGGGTGATCAACAAATGCCTGCTAAATTATTATTGTTATTAGTAATTTCAGTGAATACTAATTCTCTATGGTAAATCTTGGCTATCCGAATGAAGTAGGTTCTTGTCTGAAATTAGTCCCTCCTACTGCTGATGTTATCTACAAAATAGGAATTGCGTAAGCCAAGATTTTCTTGATTGTTTAGAAAACAGATAAAGAAGGTAGCAGGTACCCACAACCCTCACCCACTTACTTATTATATCTCTAACATTGGGAAACAATGCGAACAAGATGAATTTGATTGTAAAATCTTTGAAGTTCAATTGATTTTAGAGGAGCTGGTAGAAAACTGAAGCAAGTCAAAGAAGTTAACTCACAAAGTTTTTATGGTTTAGATATAAACGCCCCTGCCCCCAAAGTCTCACGTATTCAGAGGTGGGGCATTTGGAAAGTGACTGATGTATTCTTTTCCCTGGCTCCTCCCTTCTCTCTCTCTCTGCTTCCAGGATGCCATGGGCGGAACACTTTTCCTTTCACCATGCCCCTCTACCACCCCATTGCTGTTTTGGAGCTTGCGTAACGTGAACTGAAACCACGAGAAAAAATATATCTCTCTTCCTTTACACTACAGGCGTCTAGTATTGTGTCTCAGCAACAAGAAAATGACTAAGACAAAAGACAACTCAAACCAACAGTTCTTCTCTACTCTTATCAGTTGCTCTTTTCTCCCTTAACCTACCCTGCTGGGGAAAGTTGATGTCTACCTTTTGAAAGAGAATCTTCAAGTATTCATAGTTTGACAGACTTATTAACTTCTCTTATTCTATAACATTCTAAATAGATTATCAAAGTTCCAGAGAACACTGATATGAGCACTACTTTTTAAAAAAATCATAAAAGTGTTATTTAAATGAATATGGCAGAATATCTTTAAAACATAGGAATTATTATATATTCTTTTGAATTTACTGCACTGTACATTGAATAATGTTCTCCAAAATGGAACAGAATACAGGATAATTTTTCTTATTACAAGAATTTTCATGAAGACAATTGTTAGGTTTCACATCCATTACTCTCATTCCAGTATCAGTTAAATCCACCTCCTAGCATTATAAAATCATCAAAAAAGTATTTAGCCTCTTAAAGACATCTATTTAGTACCACTGGTATTAACAGTGAAATAACAAAATACACACTGAGTTCAGACTGGTGTTTGGGTTAATGAGTAAAGAAAGACTTCTTATGCTAGTGTGTTATAGATGACATAAGAGAAGAAATGTATCATAATCACCGATTACCTAAGAAGCTTCCCATAGATGAACTTAAAACTTCTTCAGGAATCAGCTTGACTGATTCAATAAACCAAAAATACTTCAGCAATGCTGACAATAAATCTGGTTCTTCAAGTCAAATTAGTCTCAATCAAAAAGCAGATAAGGGGAGTTGCAGTGTTATAGAGTATGTATTTCCTTTGAAGCAAATGTGGCAAAGCTGACTCAGTGTCTTAGCAATCATCTAGCAATCTCAGCTGTCTAAAGGAGAAAGATGAATCATGAGTAAATAAAAAAAAACTCTGAGCATTCAAAACAGCTGTCGCAAAATCAAAATATCATATTATTTATTTATGGGAGCACTGAGATATTCAGGCAGGGTTGTGTTGTGTAGTTTGGAGACAAATTTTTAAAGCTTGTTTACTTAGTATCTCAATTCATAACAGATTAAAAATGGCAACTAGCGGGAGAAAAATAAAACTGCTAATGGCAGACAAATTAATTTTATGCAGAAGCATAAGAAAGAAAGAAAGAAAGAAAGAAAGAAAGAAAGAAAGAAAATCAAAAGAAATGCTGTGCCTTACAGACATGTGAATTGTGTAGAAGTACAATTGGTGCTCAATGGTATAAAAACAAAAAATGAAAACTTCATGAATGCTCTGGAATGTTCTAGATTTGGATATAGGAAGAAAATAAACCTAGAAATGCAGAAAATTGTATTAGCCAAAAGGCCTTTCTTTTTTTTTTTTTTTTTGTCTTTTTGAGACAGGGTCTCCCTTGCAGTTCAGACTGGTCTTGAGCTCACTTTGTAGCCCAGGCCAGTCTCAAACTTGCAGCAAACCTCCTGCCTCAGCCTCCTGAGTGCTGGGATTACAGGCACACTCCACCACGCCCGGCTGCCAAAAGGCTTTTTTACCTAAATAACCAAATGCATTTATATTTTGCATAGATATTTTTTATATTCTTTCTCATGTCTATTACTTAAATACTGTCTCTGTGCTTCCAACATCAAATTTTCTAACTTCTCAGTGAATTAAATCAAGAAAGAATAATTCCACCTTTAAAAATCTGTCTTCTTCAGTTTAAATTATCATTAAAAACCTCAGATACAATGTGTTGAAACTGAAACACACTCATTAATCATTCTACTTTTCATATTACCCTAGATTATCTTGAGAAAATGTGAGGAATAAACAAAATAAAGATCATGTTGTTATGTCACACCCCATTTTTCATTGAGATCCTGGGAACTTGTGAGTAAATCATCATTATCTTTTTTTTGTTTTTTTTGTCTTTTATTAACATAAAGTTTTCTCAACCTCCTAATTTCTTGGATTTGAGTTTACTATTTGATCAGCCAAAGGAAACATACTGATCATATGCTTGGTTGAATTTTTGCCGAATCCCTTTATTTGTGCTATTTTTACCTTTCTTTGTGAACTATTTGTTACAAATCAAAGTATAAAATCCACATTTCTTAATTATGTTCTTAAAATTTAAGTACCTAAGAAAAATACTGACCATAGAGACCCCAGTACTTGCAAATTCATTAAGATATATTTTGAAAGTTTAAATTTAAGGTCATCACAAAATTGCATATTTTGCAGTGCAGAATACATTCTAATCATCCCATAAATGTTGGAGATTTCCAGTTTTCTCAAAACTTTTTTTAGAACTGGAACACCCATCCAAATTGAATTAATTCCAATATTTTCAGGATTAGAAGTAAAGGCCAACATATTTGCATTACTTTTACAGTTCAGCACACAAATCTTTGATAGCTGTAATATAATTTCATTTAATGTGTTTTTGTATATGTGTTTACTTTCACTTGGTGAAACTTATTTAACACTAAAATTTTCAATATAAGAAGATAATATATCATTCTTTAAAATCCAGTTACCCTTACTATGGATAACCACAGAATTGATAATGAGAAGTTGCCTATGAAATTAAAGCCCCATTATCCATCCAATTCTTTGAATACCTTCATTTGTTATACTGGATAGGCCAGACAAAATAGAATTAAATTTTATAAATGATAGACTGGTCTGTGCTTACTCATTAAATTTCCAGGTTATTATCTGTTTGTGAAAGAATTTTTTTTTCAGGGAGCAATTTTGAAAAGATAGAACATCAACAACTCATAATTGAGCCTATGGGGAAAACATAGATATTTAGGGTTTGTTCGAACAAGTAGAACTGAAAAGGTAAAATTTTGAAGATATTTACATTGACTTATGATAAGGGTAGAGAGCATAGCCAATTTAGTTATTGTAGCCCAAGAACAGCAACTGGGGCATTATAGATGCTCAGTAAATGTTGAATATATTTATGAGCTATAAACAGAATTCATGGCCTTCTCTTCAGGAGAATGAAAGGTACAATTATTTCAATCCTAGCCATAAGAAGCTTTGTATCCTTAAACCTTACAGAACAGTACTAAGTGATAGTTGCTTAGCTGGGAAATCAGTAGCAAAGATAGGACAATTAGAGTTGGAGGTGAAACTAAGACACTGGTACAGAATATCATTCTGGAGAAGGAGGACATTTGTAATGACTTTCCAGATTTTTGAAAGACTGATGGGTGGAAATGAAAGGATACAGAACCCAGAATAAGTAAAGAGATGCCACGATCATACGACATGAGCCTGGAGGAACACAGATAGGTCATAAGAGACATCAGTAGAAGCCATGATTGGAAAGGAAGTCTGAGAAATGTGTACACAAGTTCATTAGGAAGGGGTAAACTGACTGGCAGCGTAGACAGTCATATTTAGTCATTAATCCTGAGGGTATTTAGGAAGTTTCTGTGCAGAGAAATGAATTACAATCAAGGAAACAAAAATGACATAGTAGAAGGAAGCATGGATTAGAAAGGCAAGAGCATAGAAAACAGCAGTGTGAAACTTAAAACATAGAAAGAATCACTTGGGTACTTACTCAGCGAGTATACAAAGCTAGGGAAAAGTCTTTCTGATATGGTTTACAGCTAGAATTTGTCCCAAAAGTTTCATGTGTCCAGAGTGGGGCTTTTGTCAGGTGATTACATCATGGGAGCATTATTCACTTATGAATTCATAGTTAAATGTATTGTAATGAAGTGGAGCTTATTTGGAAGACGTGTGTCATTGAAGAACACATATGTCCCTCTCTGGCCCCTCCCTTTTCTCTCGGGTTGCTGGCTTCCATGAAGTGAATAACTTTCCTCTGTCACCCCTTTCACCATGCACCATGCCCCTTCTACCTTGCAGCCAGGTGAACAGAAACTAAATTTCCCCAAAGCTGTAAGGCAAATTAAACCTCTCTTCTTTTAAGTTATAGGCATTGGATATTTTGTCCAGTGATGATAAAGATGACTAATATACCCTCTGAGCAATTCTGATTGATCAGACTCATTAAATAGCTACAGGTTCTTTGACCCAGTGCTTTCATTTTAGGCATATGTCCTATGGAAAAAATTAAGATGTGTGTAAAGATTTATCCACCGGGTCTGTGAATGGAAATATTCTTTACACAATGATTAATTTAATTATAGAAAAATGCACAGCCATCAACTTGATATAAATGTACCAATGAAAAAGGAAAATTATGCAACTGAATCCCCAAATGAACATACACCACTCTGCAACACAGTATTTACACTGGCCCTGTCTAGCTGATGTAGTTAGAAGTGAATATTATTATTCTTCTAATATTTGCTGTTCTGATATTTTTGCATTAGTAAATTATAATTAAAATTATTTTTAAAAATAATAGTTGAGGCATAAAATGTTAAGATAGGTGAGTGTTAGAATGAAGGGCGGTTTCCATAATTTATTCTGCATTCACTTGTTTTCTATGGAGATAAAAAATAATCAGCTGCTAACAATATGGTGCCGGTCCTGACAGCAAACTCAACTCCAAATGTGAAAGACACTTGGATAGTTGTAAAAAATGGTGCTATAAAAACCACTCTTTGGCCAGGGATTTTCCTGGCAAGCACAAGGCTGTGAGTTCAATCCCCGGTACAGAAAAAAAAAAAAAAACACCACTCTTCTTTAAGGAAGAAATAAGAAAAGCAATTCAGAAAAAATGACTGAAATTTTAGAAAATGCTCAAAGTTAGGGAAAAATAAAGATATAATGCCTAAAGGAAAGCATTTTAATCTCTGATCTCCAGTGTCTGGCAGAAGACCCACAACTAGATCATCTAGGAGATGATCTTCGTAAGCACCTTCTTTCAAGGAATGAGTGGCTAAACTGAGTCAATGAAGATGAGATAGGATGGGAGAGAGCTTTTAGGAGATACAGGAAACAAGAGGTAGCTAATAGTGCTGTAGAGAGATGTATATGAACTGAGGAAAAGTCATGGAATTTGAAAAAACATAAGTCCTTTATGAGGTCCAGGGATCCTAAAGAGAATGCTTGAAGAATATCACAATTTCAGGAATTTCTGAAAGTGCCAGTGGCAAAACAAAATACAAAGAAGCAGTGTAAAAATTTTTACTTTGAACCTTTCCTATTCATACATTCATTTATTGAATCTCCAATCACAAGAGGAGAGATCATTGGAAGTGCTGAAAGGGATAAAGAAGGGAAGTAGTGCAACCAAGTGTTCAGTCGTGATAGAAATTTTGTAAAGCGTGTTCTCATAAAAGTGCAGTGACTGTTCCTCTGATAAAGAAAAAAAGGGAAGATGAAAGAATATCAACAAAACTTTGAGGAAAAGAAATTAGTAAAATATTTCCTTTGAACAACTTTGGTTAAATGTAAAGTACAAGAAGTCAACAACTGAAAGTCACAAATCAAAGAGGATTTTGGCTTAAGGAGAGTAAGAAATATTGGAAAGAACAATTGTAAAAAAAAAATGATGCAGTGTTCCTAGCCACAAAGCACAGTGGATAGATTATCAGTAAGAAGAAGGAACTCAGCTAAAATTGGGAAGCATGAAATGAATCAAGAGTCACCACTGTTGTCATTCTTCGTTATGCAGCTTGAGGACAGTAAGGAAAAAGGATATTCTGGAGGTAACTCAGGCTTAGACCAACAAAAATTGATTAGTAAATATCGAAGGTATTACTTGGAGTGGGGGGATCTGGGCTCTCAGAAGATAAACTTTGATGAAACCCATTTTGGTTTTCAGGTATAGCCAAGAGCTGAACTGAGCCAGATGAAAACTACAAAACTAGATGAACTGAAAGAAGTTGAGTCTGACAGAGACAGTTACTGAAATCAGTTTTGCTTTTTGAAGTGGTTGCATAGCTTGACTCCATTTCTTAACTTTACCTACAGTTAGATGTGGGTAGAATCCTGAAAATGGAGTGAGAATGAATTTAACATGCTACTTGTAGCCCAAGGTAGTTAAGATGTACATGTGCCTTCCCCATGATGTCTGTCCATCATTTTTAAATAAGCACTCCAGAGAAGCTGAAATGAGTGGAACCACAAAATGGAAAGAACTTGGGTTCTCTGGATCATGTGAGGTAACCAGCTAGTCATATGTAGATATGATTAAGTTATGGCAGATGTGAAAAAATAAACATCCTAATAACCACTGAGATTTTGAGTTTCATCTGTTATAGAAGTTAGCATTACTTTAACTAACAAATTGAGCTACTGATAATCTGTGTTGACTGAATGGGAGTATCAGCAGATTTAGAAATACAGGTAGAAAGAGGCCAAGTTATATTTTAACTGCTGGAGGCAGATGTTAAGAAAAAATGATGACTGGGAAAGGATGTAACCTGCTTATGAGAGATACATACTTTGACGAGACTTTAGATCAGAAAAGATCACAATATTCGCTCAAAAAAACAGAGAATTATTTAGCTATTTATAAGATGAAGATACTGAGGCTCGGTTTCAAAAAGCTCTTGCCTAATCAGGCAAGGATCCTAGATCAAATAAAGAGAACTAGCTAGAGGAATCTAAAATCTTCTGTATGATTTGAAAGATGTCACAGATTATTTTACAACAGTGATTTTTCTACATGACGGGTGATTTTGCCAACGACATCTGGCAATCTGTGGACGTTTTTGATTGTCACAATTGAAAGTTGGGTGTTACAGGTATCTGATGGGTCTAGAATCCAGGCATGCTGCTAAACATCCACAGGACAAGTCCACACAAAAATCAACCAACTCAAAATGGAACAAGATTCAAAAAACTAATTTTAGACAATTACGTGAATATACATAAAAAAACATGGTTTCCAATTTTAATAAAAATTAATTGCTAATTCTAATGCTAATCAAAAGTTAGTTTGACATTGACATTTAACTATTTAGTGTTTTTCTATTTAAAATAAAATAAAATAATAAACTATTTAGTGTATCTACTTTTTTTCAAGGTCTCATATTGTCTATGCTGAAGTCACATGTAGAAAGACAAGTGTTCCAATGAAGTGTGTATTAACTGAAGAAAGACCCAGCAAGTTTGGCTTAAATTTACAAAACTGCACAGCATCGAAGTTTATCAAGGACCAAAGTCCACAAATCAATAACCCCTGTGGAAAAAGCAAATGCTCAGCTCTGTATGGATACTCTGTTGTCACTGTAAGATTCGTAATTGTGATATTGGTGATGCCTTGTCAAAAAGAAATAGAAGAAAAGCTCTTGTGTTAAAAAGAGCCACATGGTTTTCTGGCTGACTTGAATAACATAGAGACTAAATTAGTTCTAGGGGTCTATTTTGCAGGTGGAGATGGAGGACAGAAGATTACAAAGAATAAGTCAGCCGCAAAGCCATTGGTTAGACTTCATGCTGCTTTCTTGAAAATATCTTCCTGTTCTTCCTAATGCTCCATTATTAATCTCAGCTTGCCAAGGAGAATTTAATTTTTCCTCTCATCACTTTGTCCTCATTTTTAGTTGCAAGAAAATGATTATTTGGCCTGTTAATTCTGACAGGAAAATATATTTAAATACCTCTTTGTGGTTCGTATACATTTATATTCACACTGCATATACATGTATGCATGCATACAGAAGACATCTTAGCACAGTGCTATTAACAACATATTGAGACATTAGAATCTATTGAGTATTCTGATTTTGGATGTACAGACGCTAGTTAGAAAACTTAATTACCATTTAACTGCAATTTTCTCAATGCTTGCTTAAGATATAGGCTTTGTTCTTCCAATTTCCTTACAGTTTTTAATGTCATCTTTATGTTAAAAGAGAACATTAGCTGCATTTAAAGCATTTATACTGAAGTGACTCTTAGTGGTGTAGCTTTCATTTTTATAAGATCACTAGACAACCAGTTGTTTGGACTATGTTTATGCATATTTTACAAATGCTTGAGTCAAGATACACAAAAAAGATACTGCCCACCATGTTACCTAGAATACTTATATTGGTATCTATATAACAAATTCATTGTTATGCTTCATTTCAAGATGTATTTAAAATGAATATTAGAACTCACTTGCTCAGATGACGAAATGCTAGTTTTTCATTTTCAATGTCAATAAAAATATTTGTAATTTTGAAACACATATGTAAATAAATTTCCAAAGTAAAGAAAGGAAAGGGAAAGAAAAGGGGGAAAAAAAAGGAAAAGGGAAGTGGAAAGGGAAAGGAAGGGAAGGGAAGGGAAGGGAAGGGAAGGGAAGGGAAGGGAGGCTTTTAAATTAGCAGAACATGGTTTTTTTTTTAAACTGAAATATCTCAAATTTCTTGACACTTCAGATAACTATCAAAGTTAATTTATTTTTTAAACAAAGATGACTGGCATAAAAACCCAGGAAAAATGTGAATTTAGAGAGAGAACACAGAAATAAAGTGAACAAAAAATACAGATGTTCAGACTACAAATTGATAAAGATCTCTTTAAAAGTGTCCTTGGCCCACTCTTTATAAAAGATGCTCAACTGGCTTAAAGAAAATTAAAATTCAGTGGAAATTTCTCTAGTTCTGACCTTAAAAAGTGGTGGGAGACTTCATTAACAAAGTTAAAGTTGCACGGGGCTTAAATGAAATTTGGGTAAATTTTCAAGAGGAATTTTAATATGTGTTTTAAAAAAACTTGTTTTTAATGCTCTCATCTTTTAAAATCAGTCCATTATTTATCATTACATAAAGATTCATTTTTGAACTATAAATACATAATTAGATGTGTATAATGGGACATTATTTCAAAAAAAAGAAACTTTTTTACTTAAATTACTCAAGCATTTCATCCCCACTTCTGAATTCTGTCACTCCACTCACTTGGTACATTTTTAGTCAAATTTTAATAATCAGTCCAAATCAGGTCACTTAAAATATAAATTATTAGCACCTGTGGAATTGTTTCTTTCCTTAAAACTAAGTCAGAGACTAGAAATGAGAAATGATATGACAGTGTAATAGAGGATGACCATTTTTTCTTTCTTTAGACACTTTGATTTATAGTCATTCAGTGCCTGAGACAATCACTTAGCACAGGTACCTGTTAACATCTACACTCCTGTTTCCTTGACTTTTCCTGAGTTTACTGTTAAATGTTTTATTTACATGTAAGAACAGATTCACCTATGAAATAAATACTATGCTTGATGTTTTCAAAGAAACAATTGTACTCAGAATATCATCCATACATGATAAATAATTAGATATACTCAGTATTGCTATTCATATTAATGTAAGTTAGCAATGCAGATTAATAAGCCCATAGCCCCAAGTTCCAAATAAAATTGGTTACACCTAAAACAATTACACCTTAAGAGCAAAAGGATACAACAATCATTGAAATTATGACCCAAACTAATAATACTGCAATTCTTTGAATCGCTAATAAGCACTTTCACAGGATATATCACAGCTATGACAAACTAGGTAAGTGTGGAAAGATTATACTGGTTAAGTTATTTTGCAGGGCATGAAGTTTAAAATTTATTTTTAAGTTTGTATATGTTTATATGTGGTAGCATTTCAAACTCATCTACATGAATGTAAACTTACATCAGTTAGCAAAATACACAAATTGTCTTTTTAAATGAATGCACCCAAGTATGTACAGCAGCTATAACGAGAAAAACAACAAGCTGGCTTAGAACTCCCAAAGGAGACCTATTTTAATGACTAGGAAAGAAAGAATTTTCAATTAGCATATTTGTTATTTGTATGCAAATTGTGACTCTAACAGCTACTTATGGGTGTTAAAAAACAATTTGTTCTCTTAATCAGTTTAAATATTCTCCTTAAAATCTGGTTTACCTGTTTATTTTGGTGAACCATGTCTTCTTTTATCAGAAATCTAGGAAAAGAAGGAAGGTTCATGTTACCTTGCTATTTTGCTATTTTTCCCCTGATGAAATCCTTAGGTAAAAGAGACAGAGGGAAAATAGTTTGCTATTTATATTTTGGTGATTTTCTATATTCTTTAATTAAGTGCTGCAACACTTAATTTTTGGTTTTCACAGGGAAGTATTTCCTACAGCAATCAAGATGTGAATTTAATACAAAGTAAGTTTATTGTCAAGAATAAGTGGTAATCAGTCAGTTATGACCTTCATTCTGGAACTTGATCAGATAATGCCTTAACCAGGTGATTGTGGAATTCCTGAAGTATTTGGGATGTTCTCCACTCTGATTCCAATTATAAGAATCTTTTATTTTCTTCTTATGCAAACATAAGCAAAAGACTGGGACAGAAAACCAAGCAGTTGGCCCCCAGATTTTGCTCTAAAACCTTTCATCTTGTTGATTAAATCAAGCTTTGAGACTATAAAAGAGCTTTATTTGGGGTCCTACGACTTGCAATTCAGGAGAAAGAGATTCGGATAACTCTGTTAAGTGTTGTACAGAAGGTAGAAAAAAAGGAGAGCTTCTGTAGGCACTGCTGGTATATTAGGAAAAAGGTAAAAATTCCTTCACAAAAAAGTTCTATGAAATGTTGAGAAGGGACAGGGGCTATGGGATTGACAGAGGTAATGAAAGGAATGTGGAAGGTCTATGTAACTCAGCGGTGGAGTTATTGCCTTGCATGAGTGACATGTGTGAATCTCCAGTGCTAAGAATGTTGGGGGGACAACATATACACTTAGTAAATATATTTATAAAACAAGTCTTATAATTCATTATCACATATCTTGTTTATGAATGGTCTTTCTCATCCCAGATGCCTGCAGATAAAGGAAGAAAGTGGGCAAAATTTCACATTCCCTAGCAGCAGCTCAAGATGTGCCTGTGTCCTATTCCCTTAATACCTCCAAGTTCATTTTTAAAAGCCTTCTCACTGTGGCTTTCAATGTAATTTTCCATTTATTTTCATAAATCTCTTGTGTTCCCTTTCCCTGCAAGAAAACCAGGGTAAGCATCCTATCAGCCAGCTCCTGTCATCCCATAAAAATAAAGCAGTATCATTTTTTGTTATGAACACTAATGTGGTTATTTAACCTCTACCCATACTTCTTCACTTTTCTTCTACCTGTAATTTGATATATGCATTTCAGTGTATGCATGAATCATTTAGAGGGTCTTGTTAAAATGCAGATTTTTGAATCAGAAGATCTTAAGTAGGAACTGAGATTCTGTTTGCTAACAAGTTCCCAGGAGCTGCTACTTGTTGAAGGATCACAGTTAAAATGAGTCTAGAAGTTAAGTAAAGGGGCTAGAAATTAATCTCAAATAAATGGTTTTGGCTCTTGGATACATACAGAAATAATACATTATACACATACACATATATCACTTAATTTGTTGCATTTTCACCATGAATATAAAAACTGACATAAATTAAGTAACCTGACTATAATCGCACACTAGCGCCAGAGGTCAGGATTCAAACACAGAGTCCTGCCAAGACATATTATACTATGGGTCCAAGCTTGAATGTGCCTTCAGCCAAACTGTGGAATGGATTTTACTTTAAACTTTTACGTTTCAACTTCCCTACAGTTTTTTTTCCCTTTTCTTTTTCTTTTTGTTGTTATTTAATTATAGCACAGCCCAAGCATCTCCTTGTTCCCCAGGAAAACATATCTATCCAAGCTCCCAAACTCATTCCACCACTACTGGAAACAATAAACAATAAAGGATAAAATTCAGACTCTCTTCAGTTTATACTAAGAATTCTGATAAATTTTAGGCTTTCTGGACAAGCATTTCTAATAAGAAGCATCAATCACATACATGTAATCATAACCTTGCTGTTTCTATCACAAATCTATGTTAGTTTACTCAACACGATAACTCTGAGATCTATTGTAAAATGTACTATGAAATCCCAATATGTTCAATTCTGACAAAATCATTTAATAAAAGTATTTAACCAAATCACATCTGACCACTGTGTTGGCCCAAGAGAAGGTTAGCAAAATGCCTGCGTCATCTAATGTGTACTACTGAAGTTTGACAGTGTAACCTGGGATAGATAAATAAATGCTGCAACAGAAGGATAGATAATAATGGCCAGTGGTTGATAAAGTATGCAAAATGCACACGCCACCATATTCACAGCTGTTATCAGACTGACAACACCAACATCCATCATCTATGGTCTACATACTGGTTCTGGGGTGTAGGCTAAGGTTATATGAAAAGCAGGGTCACCTTGGAGAAACTATATTTTTGAAGAAATCAAAATTAAGGTGTCATAGCCCTTCCCTTGCAAAGTGCCCCATATTTCGCATATTCCTTTGCTATAACAAATATCTTATTTAAAATATTCAGGGCAAGAAGCCCCAGGTACTGGGATATCTACAAAAAAAGTTCTTGTGCAAGACAGACAAGTATCTCATTTGGGTATGAAAATAATCAGTGAAAATATTGCCTGTATTTTTTTTTATTTTGAAAAGAATACAACCAAACAAAATAAAACAGAATAGAGTCAATCACAGCAAAACAATGACCATGGTACATGACTTCTAAACAGGATAAAAGGCAATCAACAATGGCTACCATAATGCTTCTAGTTATTTTCAGTATAACTGTGATACCATCAGGGATAAATAAAATCAAACGAAATACAACAGAATAAAACCAGTAAAACAAAACAAAGCAAAACAATGAAAGCAATACAGAACTTCAAGATACTAGTAAAACAGCAGTGTCTACCATAATGCTTCTTGTTATCTTCAGAATAGTTGCCTACACCTTCAGACATATTACAAACAACACAGAATAGAGTAAAACCAATCAAAACAAAACAATGAAATCAATACAGGGTTTTGAAAGAACATGATTGGACATCCTCAATGGCTGCAATTATATATTTCGTTATCTTTGAAATAGCTGTCCATGATATCAAGTATAATAAAATCAAACAAAACAATAAAAAGAAACTAATCAGAACAATGACAATATGAGTTTCAAATCATGATAATAGATTAACAGTGGCCACTTCCTTCCCTTTTAAGATAATTCCTCCCCCTTTGACTTTCCCAACATGTATTGTGCATTTTGGATCCCACTAACTCCTTTAGTTTGTTATAGTAGGGAGACAAAACAAAATTCACCCATGTGACTGAACCATTTCATCCATGAGCATGATCTCGAGTTGCCTCCATCCACCTACAAGAAAGAGTCTTGAGGTTATCTTCCTTTATAGCTGAGTAGGTTTCTACCACATAAAATGCCATGTCTTTCTTATCCATTCTGCAGTTGATGGGTAAATTACCCCTAGTTTTTTTTTTATCTGGTTCCCTGTCACATAGGGCATTGTTCTCTCTCCTTTGACTTTCAGTCTATGAATTTTCTTTCTAGTTAAATGCATTTCTTGTATAGAGCATATTGATGGATCCTGTCTCCTGATCCATTCTGCCCGTGTTTCTATTGGTGCATTGAGGCCATCTACATTAATAGTTATGGCCCTCTTGCACTGCATTGTCTCTGCCATGCTATTTTCCTGCCACTTGCTCTCTGTTTTTCCACTCCATTCAATCGACTGCCCCCACTTGATGGTCCCCCTCTGCCATTGTCCTGAAACCATGGTCCTTTTTAACTCTCTCTAGAATGTCCTTTTGTATGATTTATAGGGTTGGTTTTGTGGTCATGAATTCCTTGAGTTAAGTTGTTCCTGGAAGTATGTTGTTTCTCCACTGATTTTGAAAGAAAGTTTTTCAGGTTCCATCAGTGTTATGGTTAATACATTGTGTCAACTTGAGCAGTTTAGAAGTTTAACTGAGAGACTCAGCAGGGAACCAGGGTTCTTACTTTCTAAATATCCTCATCCTGTGCAAAAGACAGCAAGGACATTTTGTGAGTGCTACACCCACCCTGGGAAGGAGGGGGTGACCTGTGTACAATTTAAGGGTAGAGAAGAGGCTTGTGTTTCCCTCTTTCTTGCTCTGGCTGCTGCCTTGAAGTGTTGCCCCAGTGCCATGCCACTCTACTTTGGAGCCAACTGATTATGGACTGAAATCTCCAGAATTGTAAGCTAAATAAACCTTTTCTTCCCTAATTTTGGGTGTCAGGTGTTTGTCTCAGCAACAAAGAAAAGTATCCAATACAATCAGTCTGGGTTGGAAGTTGTTTTCTTTCAGGACTTGCAATACTTCACTCCAGACTCTTCTTGATTTGATGGTTTGTGTTGAGAAGTCTGCTGTGATTCTGATGGGTTTTCCTTTATAGGTGCTCTGTTTCTTTTCCCTAACAGCTTTTAATATTTTGTTCTTGTGTTGAATTTCTGGGATCTTGATTATTATATATCAGGGTGTAGATTTGTTTTGGTGATGGCTAGCTGGAGTTCTATATGCCTCACTTATTTGAATGTCACTTCCTTTTTCCATGCTTGGGAAGTTCTTAGAGATTATTTCTGTATATAGGGTCCTGTGTCATTTGTCTTGACCTCTGCTTTTTCACTCACATTTTTAATTCTTAAGTTATGTTTCTTTGAGTTGTCTTACAGCCATTGCATTGTTACTTCCTGGTTCTTTGTTAGTTTTAAAAGATCTTTCTTTTCACGATCACAAGCTGCAAACCTGTCTTTAAGGTTTGAAAGTCTATCTTCAGTTTCTTTCAAATGGTTTTGCCAGCTTTCAATGGAGTTTTTAATTTTCTGGCTATCTCTTGGAGTCTCTTTCATGCATTCTAAATCTCTCTTATATTGTTCATTCATGGTTTCCCTTAATTCCTATGTTCCTCTATTTTTTATCTGTGTCTTCTTTAGAAGTGCTTAGCCATTCTTTTATTATGTTTTTCATTTCTCCTTTTACCTGGGATAGTGTTTCTGTTCTAATTTCTTTTATAGTCTCATGAAGTTGTTTCTTTACTTCAGTTGACATCACTTCAGACATTTCAGGTGTGCGACTCCGGATCTCTTCTGTGTTTACCTCTCCTGGACTTATGCTACTTGGGTTGGATGCCAGAGATTGCCTTTTTCTTCTTCATCTTGACATATTTCTGGTTTCTTCCATACACGTGGGTAGTGGGGTTCCAGGCACTTCTGGCATTGGCTACAATTTCTCTGAAGCAAGACTGTTTGGTTTTTCTTGCCAGTGCTGGCTATGGGTATCTGATGGTGGGTGCCCGTGCTTTTGTACTGAGCTGGTTACCAGCCCACAAGGGCCCTTGAAGTTTGCATGGGAGTGAAACCAACCAGGGCCTGCAGACCTAAGCTGGTTAGGAACCTAAGCACAATGTTCTCTGGAATGTGCATGGGAGCAGGACTCAGTCCATGCAACTTTTGTGGGTTGGTACCCAATCTGGAGCTGCTGGGAGAAGCCAGCAGCAGTCCTGGCCCTGGGCTTATCCTGCCCAACTCCAAAATGGCTCCTGGCCAATTGCTCTCTCCCAAGGTAGGACTGAATCCTCTGCACTCACCACCAGCCAGCACAGACCTCCGCATCTGCTACTCTCTTCTACTGCTGTGCCTCTCTGCAGAGAACTCTGGGATCACCAGCTGCAACTGTGACCATGCATCCCCAGGCTCCCACAGCTCCTCTGGCAGGGTGAGTCTGGCTTCAGGCTAAGGCGTCACCAGCTACCACCTTCTTCTTCATTTAAGTTTTTCTTTTTACTCTCTTTGTGGGCTTCAGTTCACATTTAGGTTCTTTCTGGGTTCAGGGAACCCACTTCCTTCCTTCTTGTCCTGCCCATGATGCTATATTCCAGCATCTGAACTATTTCTTTTGTTTTTCCCAGCAACCAGAGATAACTGCTGAACATTCTTTAATTTCATTTTTGAATTGGCAATACATTCACAGGGTCCAAAATTAAAA